>JAECUM010003580.1:0-126582 GCA_016617855.1 Megalonaias nervosa | reverse complement strand
TGTGTGTGTGTGTGTGTGTGTGTGTGTGAAGTTTATTTACATTTCCAGCGGAAAGCATGCGTAAATCTCATACTAAACGGTTTCAAAGTACTTCTTCTTTCTTGATTTACTGTAGCCCGTTGATTATATAAACACGGTAAGTCAATTTTTGTTAAAGATATGGATCCTTAAAAAATATTAATTCTGCTCACACATTCGATATACTTATTCACTTCAAGATGTGTTTATTTAATCGTAATGTTTATCTGCCCTTAAATTCTTTCATTTCTTTATATAAAGTGGTTTACGCATTTTAGTTTTAGTTTCCGTTATGGTTTTATATCTCTGAATGTAAATGAAGCCATAGTCTGATACTGTCTGTCTGTCTTTCTTTTGCAGAGTACTGATCATAATTGCTTGATTTTTAATAATACACAACATTGTAATTTTAATTAACTGTAATTACAAATAAGCAGTTTTATAATAGGCTTTAGCTTCCTAATGGCCATAAACAGAAGTCTTAATAACACTGCAGGCTGATATGGTGATGTAAAGTTAGAACTGACTAGTCTTATTCAAACACTTGTCTATGGGTTTTATACAAGTACTTTGGGGGCCCCGAGTGGCCGAGTGGTCTAAAGCGCTCACCGTTACGGATCACTGGCGTCTCAACTCAACCCTGAATGGGTTCGAGTCTCGGGTTCTGCCAATGTGGGTACGTGAGAAAGCTTGCCAGTAGCTTCTCGTGGGTCAGCGGTTCTTTCCGGGGTCTTCCCGGGTTTTTCCTCCACCATTTATACTGGCCGCCATGCATAGCCTATCTTGTGCTGAAAAATGGCGTTAAACCCTACCACAACAACAACACAAGTACTTTGAAAATAGTAGGTAAACGGTGAGTCATGCAAATAGCTACTATTATCCCATTAACTTGTTGTCAACATAGTGCTACCAGTATGTCGTGTTCAGTGTGTTCGGTCAGACACCCTTCTTAATGGTCATTTGTGGGGTCACTATTCAAAGATCCGACCAAAGTATATGTAGACGGTATGGATATAGTATTACGTGATCATGCAAACAACATGGCGACCAGGAGCTGAGGAGAACTCCGAAGCAATAGTGTCATCCCTTTGTTCACCTGGAACCGCCATCTATATCCATTTCCAGAGAACTGCTTGGCCTCTTTCCAGACTGAGAAAAGAAGTTTCTAGTCGGGGCATTAATTACAGCCCGATCTTGGCGTAGCTTATCCAGTCAATTTACCGAAAATATTTAGTCTACCGCTTGTCAAGCAGACATGTTTGCACGTGCGCAACAGGAGGGACATTTTTCTCCGAGGCTAATGTTGTGGCAGAATTGTCGTGGAAGGTTTTAGTCTAACAAAACATGATGGCGACTATATCAAAGAGTGTTGGTTCATTGCTCGACTTTATACACAGATATGCGGTAATCAAATGCTAATGCTGCATGCAATTCGAGACTTGAAGATTCACTACCGCTGAATGTTTCCTTCTCGGTTAGTAGTACCGCTCTAAGGAACGACAACATCGTCAATGCCATTAATGCTCATTCATTCA
The DNA here is from genome assembly GCA_016617855.1 of Megalonaias nervosa. Lineage (NCBI taxonomy): Eukaryota > Metazoa > Mollusca > Bivalvia > Unionida > Unionidae > Megalonaias > Megalonaias nervosa. Next base: position 125,029 of record JAECUM010003580.1, on the reverse strand, counting down.
GTTACAGTTGCAGCAAAAGCACATATCATGTTCACATACCTTCTGCGAGTGACGTCAGAACGACAGATGAATATGCCGCGGAATCCTTGCCTTTTGGTGAGACCGTCCACACTAATTTACGACAACAGATTCAAGAAGGTAAAGAATCGAACGTGACTTCACTCTTAATCCCATGCTATTCTGGTCCAATCTCGTACACCTCTATAACTTAGAAAAGGAAAAACCACGGCCCTCGACTGAACAGTTCTCTTACGTCACCTCAATTTATACAATCGTTTGCTTTTTAAAAGATCATCATGTGGCACACGCATCCCTTTAGACGCCCAGAACTCGACTTACATGAGAAAGATGGTATTTACGTAGCTTATAGGTACGATGCCAAAAGTTTAAAAGTGTACCATAAGATATTTACATCCCGGGCTGCTGCACATCTCTGGTATTACAGGTAAGGTCGATGAGGAATATTACTATATTTAATTCCATCTTCACTAACTGTAGGGCATATGCATGTGCACTCAGTAATCTTTTTTGTTCTCCCAGAGTGTCGTTTCCAGCTAAGAGTTCAAACATAGATGTCTTAGGTGGAATTAAGGTACGACATAATCGCATGCAAATTTTGTAGCAACTATAACACCCGAATGGATGTCAGTTGACACGTTGGGGCAACATGCATATTTGCTTAATTTATAAAGGTGAGCACTCTGGATGCACGTGCAAGACATCAGAAAACTCCCTAAAAAAACAAACGGCCCGATCAGAGATAACTCGGATCAGAGTGTATCAAACATAAATCGGTTAGAAATAGAGTTGATGGCTTAGCCTGATAAACAATTTTCAGCTGTTTGTTGGTGGAATTTAATCATGATTTTGACTCTCGTCCAGGGACTAGCCAACTCTGCACCATAAATGTACAAACTTGAAGTATGCTACAAGGCAGCTTTATGTAACTACACAGCTACTTCTTTAGAATTTAAGTATTATGGTGTGGTTTTCTCTGTGTATTTCGACGACAGTACACAGTGAGTAATGAGGCACTGAAGATGCTCAGTAGTAAAATCTGTGGCCAATCGCAAGGTGCTTTGTTTATAGTCCAAGAACTTCACCATGAATTCATCTTGGAATGTACTTTCGAAAAAGACAATACGTATTATCATTTGGACACAATGAAAAGTTTAGTACTGAGAAACAAATGTAGAGATTATATAGTAAAATTAATTGTGATCTAATTCCATTAGGAAATGTACAACTGATAATGTGTCTAATAGTATGATTAAGCACGGAACTGTCCAGTAACTCGGCGGTCAATCAGATTTTTACCCTACTCCTCCACGTTCTGAACGAATTTTCATCGATCTCAGATATGACCCAGACGATCGTGAAATTCGTAGAAATCGGCAAATTCGCAATATAGAGTGCCTATCTGATTCAGTAAGAAATGTGTTCATCGAGGTCCTAAAATTAATCTTTACAAATTTTTAAAAATGAATCTTTAAAAGGGCCAGGATGCAGAATTTTACTTATGGACCAAAGAGATTTGCGATTTTTAAAGAACTTCAGTCACTTTTAGGACAACTTAACATTGTAGAGCCATTAGACAGGCATGTGTTGAAACTGTGTTCAAGATTTATTGATTGATAAAAACTGAGCTCATCAGGAAATCATCCCAATCTTTCTTTTAGCTCTGCATGTCTTCTATGGTTCCTAGTTTCTATGAAAACTAATACTTTAATTTATCAGCTTCTGGTGTACCTTAGAGTTTTATCAGACTCAGTTCCTAAATACGTTTAAAGCTTGGTTTAATGAAGGTCATGCTTATCCAGAGATGAGAACTTATACAGGGACCCACTTGCTCTCTTCCAAGAGACAAAAAGTGAACACAATTAAAGAGGTGGGGGGGGGGTATATTTCGGTAATATTTCGGAAAGGGAAAGTGATATCGAAAACAAATGTTAGCAACATGAATGCTGTTCATCAGAATTCTAAATGTTTGAAAATTTTAACCTAGTTTAAAAATTTGATCTGTCATACCTTAGTTGTACTAAATGATTTTCTTGGTTCATAGAGAGTACTAGCCGAGGAAACAAACTGCCAATGTTTAGCGTACTAACAACCTTTGATGTATGTAAAAGAAGAGTAGTAATATATGGCACTTTAGGGACAATGGGACGGTCCATAGTAAAAGTGAAAAATGAAAATAGGGACAATGGAAAATTAACGTGGGAACGGCACTTGGGAGACAAAGGAAATTTAACATGGATGACGTGATGGGGTTTATACAGACAACAATGTTTTATACAGACAAAGGGGCTTATGGGGACAAACAAAACATAGACATTAACAAACACGCGCTTATACAGCATAAAGACAAAAACTTCGGCAATAGTGAAAGAGGATATGTTTTCGAGGCAAGTGAGTGGCCCTGAAAACGGCCGTTTGGAGTTCTTATCTTGTGGGAAAACCCTATGAAACTCTATTATACATTATAGCTTCAATTTGTGGGAAATTCCTACTGAATATATATATATATATATATATATATATATATATATATATATATATATATATATATATATATATATATATATATCCTCAACATGTGGACATGTGGGAAAATCCTGTGGAAGATCCCTGGTCTATATTTATAGCCTCAACTTGTGAGAAACTCTTATGGAATAACCTAACATATATTTATAGATACAACTTGTGGGAAATCCGATGGAAAACCCCAAGTATAGCCTCAAAACATAGCAGTATTACAAGTGGTTGACCTTAATTGGGCGGTGACTTAGTAGCAGTGTTCGAGTTGACCTTAATACACGCCAGTCTAGGTAAAAATGGGAAAGTCTATGTTACAAAAGGTCATAGAGTTAATGTGTGGGAGACACTATTTCCTCAAAAATGGTTTATAGAGTTAAAAGGGTTAACAGGGTCAAAGGGGAAGAGTAACGGTAAAGGTTGTCAATCTAAATTGTCATATTAGATACACACAGACAAACACGCACACACACATGCTGTCCTCTGTTAGCTTAGAGTGTAAGCGAATAAGATGAAATCAAAGAAAAATACTCTCTCACACCCTATATACCATACAACACTCCCATACACACTCTATCCCAAAACGCCTAATGTTAGCTTAAGAGAAGGAGAAGAAATCTCACCAACATAATATCCAAAACATCACCTATACCATCCCAGACCCATTACACACAATATCCAAACCAACAAAAATATTCTCACACACATTATATAACATCCAATACCCTTATACACAGTGTCCAAAACACCTTGTATAGTTAAGAATGTAAACGAAGAAGATGAAATCCAACAAAAATACTATCATATACATTATGTACCATCCAACACCACATACACACACTATCCAAAACACCCTGTGTTACCTTAGAGTGTAAGAGCAGGAAATGAAATCTCACAAACATACACACCACTGATACCATCCAAAATCCCATACACACACTATCCGTAAAGCCATGGGTTAGCTTAGAGGTTACGAGAAAGAGATAAAATCTCACAAACGTACAATTACACACCACCTATACCATCCCACGCCCCATAAACACATTATCCAAAACATCTTGTGTTAGCTTTAATTTTTCAAAACAAATTCAAATCTCACAAACCTACTATCAATCACACCACAAATCCATCACACCACTTGTTTGCATCAAAATCTCCCATACACACCATTCGAAATGCCTTGTGTTAACTTAGATTTAAAAAAAAAAAAAAAAAAAATCAAGCGTACTATCCAACACACCAAATATTACTATCCATCACACCACTATACCATCTAACACCCCATATACACACTATCTAAAGAGCCTGAGTGTTGGCGAACAATGCAAGCGAAGGTGATGAAATCTCAGAATCATACTATCCAGCACACCATCTATACAATCCAATACCATACACACAATCCAAAACTCCTTGTATAGTCTCTTAAATCCCACACCTACTATCAGAAGATAGGGGTAGTGTGTAAACGAAGAAGATAAAATCACACAAAGATAATATCCAAACATACCTATCTCATCCAACAAACTACACACACAATCCAAACACTCCACGCCTTGTTTAGTGTCTAAAGTCCCACACCAACAATCCGAAGATATGGGTATTGTGTAGAAGAAGAAGAAATCTTAAAAACATACTATCCCCCACACCAACTATACCATCCAACGCGCCATACATTCAATGAAAAACGCCTTTTGTTAGCATAGAATTTAAAAGAAAGAAATTAAATCTCACAAATATAATATCCACCACACCAGCTATACTATACAACATACCCTACACAATCCAAAACGCCTTGTGTTAGCAGAGTTTTGAAAAAAGGAAACTGAATCTCACAAATATAATATCCACCACACCAACTATACCATTCAAGACCCCAAACATATAATCATAATCGCCATATGTATTCTCTACACACCAACGTTCAGAACAAACGGGAAAGGTTTTCAAACAAACTATATGTAATGTAACAAATATATTATCCATTACATCACCTGTGCCATCCAAAACGCATACACACACTAAACAAAACTTCTTGTGTCAGCTTAGATTTCTAAACAAAGGAGATGAAATCTCAAAAACATTTTATCCGAACATGCCTATACCATCCAACACTACACACACAACCATGCACACATAAATACACACCCACACACCCACCCACCCACCCACCCACACACACACACACACACACACACACACACACACACACACACACACAAGCTCCCTGTGTAGTCTACCCACACGAACTAGCAGACCAAACTAGGAAGATTTGTAAACAAACTACATGTAATGCAACAAACATATTATCACCATCTACCATCCAATACCCATACACACACTAAACAAAACTTCTTGTGTCATCTGTGTTGACTCTTCCATCTTGATCGTTTGAGAGTTGAATGAATACTCTTTCTGTATGACATTCGCTCGATATACAAGGACCCGCTGCGTGTAAAACCGAGTTAAATGAGATTTTGCCATCAAGATGAAACAATTCCAGTGAAAAACTAGAAGAAAGTAAGAGGCAAGGTTGTGTCCTATCGTTTCACCCACGAGCTCAAGTGTTAGCTCAAATCCATACCAGTGATTTCGAAGATGACATAAGTGAGCCTGAATCAACGTTCTCCACTTCTGCCACAAACCAAGTGAGTTCAGATTCACTCCAAACGACATTCTTTCGGTCCCGAATATTATTGCCACATTTGAGAGAGGCAAAAACGCACTTCTAGAAAATTTAGAACGATAGCTTAGACCTTCACCGTGAAATTTAAAAAGTTCACGTTGTATGTATACACCTTAGACAAATTAAATTTTGTAATCAAGATCACACGTTTCCGAGGAGAAAGCAGCAACCAAGCGACGATGGCGATTCGTGTCACGCAACTCTCTCCAAATGGTGTTGGTAGAAGTTCACGCTAGCAATCTTGAAATGCTGTTTAATAATTTGCTTCAGGCGGAACGGTCGACTATGAGCAAAAACTTTCACTTTTTCTCGGCACCAGAAATATATAGAAATAGAAAGCCAGAGTATGTTCGTTTCTTCCCTTTCGACTGCGCGCTTCCGCAGAATGGTGTGTACCTTTTCCTTTAGTTGAGCCAATTTGGACGGGGGAAAAAATCGTGTCCGTGATATTGTGCGTTATTTCCTGAAACGAAGTCGGTATCCGTCCTTCAAAGTAGAAATGACCCACACATCGTCCTTGATGACTGACTGAGCCCCAGAAGAAAGGGCAAGACTAGCTCCTACCAGGACGCAGAGAAGAGGAAGATATGCAGGAGAGGTCGCAGCTGGCTAGAACCGACCTTTCCCTCATTCGGGAAGAGGAGAACTATCGACATGGAGAACTCGTGACGCGACGTCTTCGCTAGCAAATGCTCAAAAGCCACTTAGGATAATGATTTCTCCTTCAAGGAACTGAAATATGCCGCCGAAAAGATATTGACATGAAAAGCAATCGTGACTAGAGTATGGGCCTTAAGCGTGAAGGTCACCGATTCTTTTCTTAAGGGACCATCCTGGCTAATGGATCTCATAGGTGGATGTAGAACCCAGAGGACGAAAGGTAGAAAAGGGACATACAACGCCTTTTTGTCGCCTGGCCAATTTTGGGCCGCAAAAATTTTTTGTAAGCTCCTGGAGCTCGCCGAGTGCGGGAGTTACAGAAGATATGGACGAGATTCTATCGAAGAGTGTCTCTCCTGACTGGAAAGAATTGTTTTTCCTCAGCGCCAGAAAGTTTAAAATACAAGTCTGTGGGAAGGAAACAGTAAACTTCGTTGACTGACTTGTTGAACATCCAATTTTACTCCTCCTCCAACACATGGTTCGACAGGTGTGAAGTATCTAGGCACCCCAGTGAACCGGGAGAAACCATCACCACCGGTATATCTGAATACTTATCTGAGTCCACCATAATGGCGATGGCATCATCCATCTGGACCCACACCCAAGGCACACTGAACTGTCGTACCCAGTAGTTCTCTTTCCAGAAAGGTAGACCTAGAAATAGGGTTACCCTTATCCCAATGCCGCTAGCAGGTATTATGTCTAGGGGCTTAAACTTCAGTAACAAGATAAGGTTAAAAAAGACAAAAAACAATCATTCAATTTTCTAAAATGTAAATTTACTTCCCTAAAATATAAAATCAAAGAAAGTGAAATATAATTAAACGTAACGTATAGTGTATGAATTTCTAGAATATCCTGAATTGTACTATCAATTTCACACTAATACGAAAACTGTCCAAAGGTATTTCGAATGAAAGTTTTAATTTATTTATGTGCTAACGTACATGCACCACTGAAGAATCACGGTTCCTAATCCAGAAGTTTTTTCTTCAGGGTAATCACGTGAAAGTAGAATATTATTGAAGTCCTTGAACGTTTCACATAATACACACGCATTGTTTAAATATTCAAGTACTTAAATAAATTCACATAATCAGATAGGTATTGACTGTTTAAATTGAATGTTTTCCACTCTGCTATTCCAACGAACAATTATAAATAAATCACGATATCCTCTCTCTCTCTCTCTCTCTTACAAAGCTGTGGAATAACAAACTTCTCTATATGCTCAGAGAATCAACAAAATCTGAATCACTAAAAGATTATCGAACAATTTAAACCAATATGTTTTAAAATAACTGAACAGTCTTAATCTGACCTTCTCGTTTTATTGAGCCAATTAACAACTAGGGTGTGCATGAAGCCTCTACGTGGCAAATACACTCCTAGTTTTACGTGATATTTACGTGACCTACATTCAAACTAAATGTGTGGTGTATTTGGCCGAAATAGTCAGTGACTTGACCTTGGCAATAAGTCTCGACTTATGAATGAAATTCTACAGGTATTGTACATGTATTTTACAATAGTACCAGCCAGCCATTGAATTAAAGAATTTAAAATATAAATGTCGTTAACCCAAATGACATACATACAACTAATTAATAATTTAATACGTGATACAGATATCCGTAACATCGGGATGGTTTGCGTTTTGGGGCTAACCCTACCAGTGGATCTTCTAGGCGACAGGAATCGCTGATCACTTTTTGATCGCCTTGGGATGAGTGTGGTCGCACCCTCCTTATTGTTAGTCCAGGCTTGAGAAAACGATCAGGTCTAAGGCCTATCGCGTTTGCCCTATTTTGCAACCACAAGATAAATATTCAGTGCACGTAATGGTGTGGTGGAGATAGAGGAAGACTCATTTTCATGGAATGAAGATCTCTTCATCCCGTAAGGACTAAAAGGGATTTAGGGAATTAGGAATGCATATCCGATGTCCCTTACTAGTCGGGCGAGTTCAACTCCCTATCCCCATCGGAATCAAAGGATAACACAGGACCAGGGGGGATATCGACCAGATCTCTGTTCCCAGACCGATCATCAGAAACCCATGACAGGTGAACGACAGATAGCTTGTACCCTGTGACCTGTGTCAAGTACTCGAAGTCGGGCGAGTTGTCATCAGTCAAAGACCGGTTAGGCGACGTGGAAAAGCCACTTCGGACGAGATCACAGCGAGTTTATCCGAACGGAATCGTTGTTTTCCCCTTAGGAAAGTGAAATTCTCTAATATTAGTCACCTGTACACCTGCCTCGTCTTTAACCTAGAAACTACTTGGTCTCAGGCGTTTGCTTTCTTACGAGGAATGAAGGATCGATTCATTCCCGGTACTGACGGTAAAAAAAAAAGACAAGCATCAATGATCATCGGCCCATTGCGTAATCTCCAACCCTCCAGAATGTTCTTGCACCACAAGGAAAGTAGAGTTCCACAATACGGGAAGGGATCCAGTACCCTCATGAGAATTGGGGGGGGGGAGGGGGTAGCCATCAAAGAAGAGGAAAAAGCGGACATTTTAGCTAAACTCCAAACAGGGTCAAACCAAACACAACAAAGTGGACAGAAGTCTGTGCGTACACGCTCTATGCACGCTAAGCAGATGGGTATGTGTCCCACGGAGCTTTCCTGTGTCCACTCTTTCCGAGCGTATAAGCTTTGAAAGATAAATATTCACGGAAAGCAAAATTTCCGGAACCGTAAAATGATTGTACAAAACTTGACTAGCATTGGAACAATGAAGGATTAATAGAATTAATGTTTTTTGAACAAGGCGCAAAGAAACTTAAAATGAACGAAAAGAACACAGATAACACTCAACTAAAGCAAGGGCTGAGGAGACAAACACTCAATCGATATAAAAGGACAGGTGAAAGAACAAAAAAAGACTCTTAAAGACCATCCAATATTAATTGCATGACGGAATAAGTAGCTTGGAGTGGGGATTAAAAGTTGTGGTAAAGAAAAACAATGCGCAAGTAGCATGTGTTGCATTTCTAATATCTTACTTTGTCGCTAAAGGCAAATATCACCCGAATACACATATAAGGTTATTCTGCAAACTCGAACGACGGTGCATGGTAGAAATGTTTAAAAGAAAACTTTAAAATATTGTCTTGGTGCTCTCTATCTGATTTAGGGGACGCTGTCCCATGACCATTCCAAATTCGCTGGCAAGCGTTCTATCAACTGATTTTTTTTTTTCAACAAATAAATTGCTCACAAACAAACCATATACAAATTACATACTGTCATAACGACATTCACTTAGGAAAAATAGAATGCAAGAATGCAATTTTCTCCCATCTCCCTGTCCCACCCTCACTCCTAATTAAATTTATTTTACTTATACAAATTTCCAGTGTCTGTAACTAAACGAAGGATAAAGGGAAATTCTTCACCTCAGCCGAATGAGAAATCACCTAAAAGTAGAACCTATTTAATATGAGACAGGTTGGAATGAGGAAGAGAAAATAAGAAGTAAATGGAGCATGGTTGTCAAAGGTGGCGTACATAGCTGAATGAACAACTGGTACACAGGTAGAACGAAATATTTCGAATTTGTATCATCGTATAGCACAAAACTTGTGTCATCGGGATAAATAAAGATAACGAACTTTGTAAAGAAATATATCTAAAATAGACAAAAACAGAATACATAAAACGTTTTGCTCCCGAGTTCATTGTTCAGTGTCTATCCCATTTATATACATATTATTTTAATATGTCAATAAAATAATGTGGTACATACAATGACATTAAAATACGATAATGCACAAATTATGGCATTAGTAACTGAAATAGGGTAGCTTCGATGTTTCCAGAGGAAGATAAGGATTACACTATTGTTCGACAGGTGTGTGGAGCCAATGCCCGTGTCAGTTAGTATGCCGGGGTCAGTCTATAGTCTAGACGTTAATAATGGTAGGATATATTACATCCAAAGAAGATGAAATAAGAAAACGAAAGCGAAAAGGAAAATATGATATTGGGAAATGGTCGGGGTTTTTTTTTTGTCCCTCTGTAAATATTATTATTATTATTCAATGATTTATGTACCAATTTCGAAGAAATATTAAGGTAGGAAACCATTTAACATTTTTCACTTAGGTTATTCTCGTTACTGTTTATCCCTTGTCAAAGTAATTTTCTAACATAAAGTCATTACTTTTTGAGTGTTCAATGTCGTGTGCATATATTACAGGTTTTTCCTTCTAGACGTGTGTTCTCCTTGTTAAGTGCCAGTTATCATTGTGCAAATGACGATAAACAAGTACTTACCTGTCTTAACAGGAAGATAATAAACAAAGATAATGTTGAAAGCTCTCTCTCCCATTCCATTCTCAAGTCTTGCTGCTTTAAAGTAATCCAATTCCCATTTCTGAACTGAAACTAAATCAGAAAGGTATGAAATGTATTTGCGGGTAGGCCATGTCTGCAGATACTTGCCAGATGAACCGGTGTAAGGTAGAAATAAAACCTGGCTTTTTTTCCACACCGCAAGACTTTGGAATGGTAGATATATTTGCTTGGTCTAGGAAAATTCGCGACTTTCATTACTTGGTAATTAATTTAGCATAATAGATAACTTTAAGGAATACATCAATAGGAGTCAAAATTCTGAGGACCTGGTGACATTGCTTGTTACGTTATTCAATTTAAGGTGTAGCTTTCATGTGGATATACGTGTCTGGTTCACTGAACATACTGCGAGTAGATGCAAAATAGGAGGTTTAGATATTTATTGATACTACCCCATAATAAGGGCTTGCCCCCAAAACCGTTAGGGAACTTTTAAACTACTGTCTTGCTCTAACCATACCGCAAAATTGGCAACTAATATTTTGTTAATTCAGAATATAGTACCCTTAAGTATATAAACATGACTCGTGGGTATAACGTATGTTCCTGACTGTTGCAAACATGCAAAGGCTACTCAACGGGAATAGAATCTTAGAGAACTGATGGGATTGGGTCTTCGTGCGTCTGCTGCTCGCCCATTTTAAAAAAAAAAGTTCAGTTCGCATGATCTCCTTAATCCAGCATTCATGTATCTGTCTTCCATTTAAATAAAACAAATTATTACGGAAGCAAACACTGATTTAAGCAAATTTACAAATATAGTCCTTTGTCCTGCTCCGGGTTTACTTTACGTCGTTCTAAGTCAAGAGATCAAGTCTGAAGAAATGCGACAACATTCATCTTGACTGATAGGCACCTTTGCGTGTAGAATTACGAAGTAGAATTAAAGATGCTCATAAAATATGTACTTCGAAGAACTCCATTGTCCATATCTTCCGGTAGGTATCATCGTTCATAAATCACAATGATTTTGTGAATATTCTCTCAGTTTGTATTTTATTTTCCAAAAATAAACGTAAGCTCAGGTTCAAACTCAACTTGCAAGCCACATGCCAGCGAGTGTCAGTTTCTGAGAATTTAGATACAACTGTAGTAGTTATATTCTTATATAGTCTTATACATTTTACTGATATGTGTTTATGTACAGGAGAGTAATTTGTGATCAAAATTTGGAGTATTTGAGACAGTTGGGTACACACCAATGCTGAGAAGTTTTTATAAACAATGATCCTGATCTTCGAGTTCATTATATACAGAGTAAAACTGACTCGTATTCTTACGTCTGAACTTTATTGTTTATTTATTCAGTTTTTTTGGTTTCAAATTTACTCAGTCCATCCTCTATACCAAATTGGTTAAATTCTCAGCGACAGATAATGAACCAAAGACGGAAGCTACAGGAGACTGTATCATGAAAATGACAATGCAGAAAGATAAAAAAATATACAACTAACGACGAAGGATCAAAATATACGGCTAATGACGAAGGACAAAGTAAAAAATATATACAGCTAACGACGAGGGATAAATATATACAGCTAACGAAGAAGGATAAAAATATACAGCTAATGGCAAAGGATAAATATACAGCTAAGTGCGAAAGATAAATATACAGGTAAGGGCGAAGGATAAATATACAGCTAATGAAGATGGATAAATATATACAGCTAACGAAGAAGGATAAAAATATACAGGTAAGGGCGAAGGATAAAAAAATATATAGCTAGCGACGAAGAATACAAAATATACAGCTACAGACAGATGTTAGAGTTTCCAGCATGACTTGTCATATTCGGTTCCTTCTGACGTTATCATTTTACACTCACGTTGCTAAAAGCTCCCTCTGGCACTGGTTTACCTTCCATTGTTGTTTTATTAGCTATTTGTGTTTATTGAAAAGACTCTCAACATAGTATCAAAATGTTATTTAAATAAGTATTTTTATACTTTTGAAGCTCTTTCTTGTTATTCAGATCACCCAAAAATATAAAAGCTGAAAATACACATCATCTGTCAAAATATCATGGTCTTTGGTTTAAAATTTTCAAGTAGGTATTAGTGGCATAGTAGATAAAGCAAATTAATACTTCCAATTTTATAGCGGGAAAAATTACTTGAGTGCCGTATGTGTCATTAAATACTAACCAATGCAAAGGGGCCGGCCCCGTTTCACCTGTTCAGGCTTCAAACCCTCAACTCACAGTTTGTGAATATGGAACGCAAATCACTGGTATAATACAGCTTTATGACGACATTCTTTTTGAATGAAATTTTTAATAACATTTTCTGATTCAGTTTTGCATTTTGTGTGACTGAATATAGGTTTGGCAGAATGGATTTGATTTATCAGAATAAGCCACATAGGGTCCTTAGCGTGAATTTGGGGTAAAATTTTGAATCGATTTCAATTACTCCATATTAAGAGTACGTTTCTTATGAAGTAACATTGATGTGCAAAACATACATAAACAATGGTTATTTTCTGTTGCATAAGTTCTTAATACTTGCCATAGGATATTTAAAGCACAATTTTATGTTCATTAACAGCATGTCTACTCTCCGTGTCAATCAAGGGCATGATATAGACTTGTCTATCGAGTTTTAATCTCAGGTTCCATCTGAGTTGATGAAATTAAATAAAATCTTGTTCTTGCGTCCTTTGTTCCAGTCTTTTTAATTGGTTAACCAGAGTCTATACAAATCTATACAACGTACAGTATAATGTCCCAAAACAAGCATTATGTACTAAGACCTTCCCCTCAAAAATACTTTTTTTCAAATTCGCTTTCTGATAGATCAAATGAAAGGTTGTGTTGAAGGTTCATAATTATATCTTCATTAGATGTATCTTAACTGTCGTATTTAGACGTGTAATATTAACTGTCGTATTTAGACGTGTAATAGTAACTGTCGTATTTAGACGTGTAATAGTAACTGTCATATTTAGACGTGTAATAGTAACTGTCGTATTTAGATGTGTAATATTAACTGTCGTATTTAGACGTGTAATATGCGTCGTTTATTAATGAAACAGATCTCTCTCTCTCTCTCTCTCTCTCTCTCGAGATCTTGATCTTGACAGATACTTCAAAAGGTACGACCATGAATTTAACGATTCCCTCATTTGTCTGAAACGCCATTATATGATATTGAAGTTTAAAAAATACAAGGTTTTGCAAACATTTTTGCATCAATAATTTCTGTGACTATTTCTACAACCACTTTATTCCATACATTCACAAATCGGATAACTAAGCGGATAATCATTCACTTGCCTTTTGACATATTGTAATAAACCTCGTGTACGAGTTTTTTGTGTTTACATCGCTGTTTATAACTTGCTAGATTTTAGTGATTGTTTGCTGACTATGGGGAGTCAGTACTTAAACCGAGTAATTAAACAGTTTCTAGAACCATACGTCATAATATATATTATTCCAGAGACTTTACGGTAGTTTGGCTTAGTATCATAAATTAGATGCTAGAAAGTTAAACCCTCGTAATCTGAGATAGGGATAATTCTTGGTATTAGGTGTGAGATAGGGATAATTCTTGGCATTAGGTGTGTAAAAGAGAACTTCTCTAAACTCTTTGGGAAGTTTCCTATCAACTGATGTTTATATTTCTTTTTTTAAAAAAATCAATTACAAACAAACCATATTCATATTACATATTGTCATAGCAGCTCTCACTTGGGTACAATTGGGTACATGAATACAATTATTTTTTAGTATCTCCTCTGCTCCTCCCCCCAAGTGTATTTTAACTTTAAATTAAATTTAGCTATTCACTCGACCAATGTATGGTTTTAAATCCAGTTGTGCTTGTTTCCGATTTCTGTTTGTCTGTTCTATGTTGGCGTCGTGAACGGCAATTAAGTATATGCGTTCCGCTAGATCTTACGCAGATTACAGTGGATTCACCGAAAGACTATAATTTGAAGCAGACCTCGTGTGTCTGGTGGAGCTTCATGATTATCTGCTGGCTCATGAGGCGATTATCGTTAAAGAGGGTTGGCTGAGCTGGTACCAGAGATGTTTGGTGAGGAAACGGGGGGTGGGGGGTGTACTAAGTTCACTGAAAACACCAAGCTCGTTCTAAGCCTGCAAACATAGGAACGATACATGGTTCACAACCGCAACCTCCAGTAGAAAGCTTGGAATGCACGTAACCTGGCTTTGCACGATGTTGGTCTTTAATCAAAGTCTATATATGGCCCAATAGATGCAGCTCGACACTGATCAAAGTACCTATGTGACATAAGAGTTTGGAAAATATTTCATCAGGCTGATGAACAAATCAGTGTTCGGGAAGAGACTGAACGCCTGCGGAAGAGGGTATGGGTGGATCTTGATAGACATGTGGGTGAAGAAGACAAGCTGCAAACTTGACTGTAGATCAAGCGTTACAGATGCAGAAAATATTTAGTGGAAACATCGTTGCGGTTCACTGAAAAGGCGAAACTGAAGTTATATCGCCAATATACACGGGACAAGCGATCATGCACCTGATGCAACTCCTCAGGTACAACTTTTATTACTTCATATTCTGACAACCGATGTCTGAAGCGGCATGGCTGAAGATGACAGCATCTAAGACACAAGCGAATACTCCCGTGTGCACCCACTCTCCAGTATGGGCAACAAGACGGTAGAAGGCTAGTTTAAAGATAAGTGCACCGGCTAGCCAATTGCAAAGTTCGTAGGGCTTCACCCCAAGATGTACAGAATTCTGAAGGATGATAGCATGGAGAATTTCAAGGTCAGAGATACTTCGCGGACGGTAGCAAAGGGCAGCCTCTACCTGGAATGTCGTAAGAGAAAACAGTTTTTGGTACTCCATTACCACCATATGCAGCGACCACCATAAGATGGATTGCCCAAGATGGCATCAAACGCAGTCATATGGTCTCTACATCACAAAGCTGTCTGGTTTCATCGAGCGATGCGATTGGTAAGAGCACCAGATAATGTGTAGATCCTCGTGAACAAACCTTCTGCGGAGAAAACCACTGTCAGAAATATTGTATGTAGATGGCTGGCCTCGGATGCCAAGACCTTGCACAATGTTCTGGATTTGTCCTACCTTGCCTACACGTCGTCGTTGGTCAAGAGTTGCGACACGGCGCCCATAAAAGCCAGGCCGGGGTCGACCTGCAGCAATTGGAGCCACTTTAGGGACCTTGCTAGTAGATAGGTTCCAACGTGGGGATTTTGGAAGCCTCCTTTGTGGCTAGGGACTCAGCTTCCTTGTAACAGCTAGCGGTATCAGCCATACCTGGTACACCTCATTTGGAGTTGAAATGTCAGATTGCGGACGGATGATTTTGCGTGTGTGGGCAGGTAAATCAGCCACATTTGTCTGCTTCTTGAGCCACGCCCAATCAACATCTTGTGAGCCTTTGGTCTATTCTGCAAGCTTTATGATAACTAATACACCTTTTCAGTAACCCTGGGGGCTGTATTATATCGCCGCTAGCAAGGGTTCTGACGGCGACAAGCGCTGTGAAGTATTAATCATGATTTGTTCTTTTGAGCTCCAACCGTCCAACATGGCAGCAGCAAAGAAAAAGTACTTCCACTACGCCTTTGAGTAGAGATAGCTTTTGCTTTAAAAGTACTTGCAAGTCACGAAGCCCACTACGACGAGGCACCGGACAATAAACGTCATCTCATACAGTGTGTACAATCGAGAAACCCAAGACTCATCACAAAGCTCCCGTCCGAACTAGTGTCAGCGGTAACAGCGGCTTGTTTGCTCTCTGAGCAGACACTTTGCTAACGTTATGATACGCTTTCTCAGCAAGATCTTGCTATGCTGGCCAAACAATCCCTTAATGAGGCAATAAAAGCGCATGCTGGGTGCTCAGCTTGTGCAGCTTGAAGTTTTTCCACTTCTTTATAGTGGCTGATAATTTCTTTGTCTGCTGCTTTCTTATCTATCTGGGAGAAGAATTTTTTTTTTAAAAAAGTGAATGCGAGATCATTATCAGGCACCCCGCCGACCATGAGAGCAACCTCTGCCATTTTGCAGCGGACGTAATATTAACAGGAATGATGACTTGCGTAATTGCAACGGCTTTTGCTGCGTCTTTAAAATCTAGACGGCTAAGGATGACCGGTTTCAATCATCGTATACCCATCATCGAGGTGGCCGAGTACTGCTCCATGAAGAAAGGAGTTTTCGAGGTCTTTGGCGTAAAGTGGTGTAAATCTAACTCTTGATATTCCGTACGAAAGAGGGCCAGGAGTGTGGTAACAGTGGCTGCTCGCGTCTACGGTGTATGTCGTTCCGACTTTGAGCCACGGAAAAAGGGGTAGACGTGTCCAGCCGCAAAAACTAGGCCGATCCGGAAAACGTAAGACTGCTTGCTATCTTGCCCTCGTGCTGTGATCGCTGCTTTTGCAGCTACTACTGTATCCATCCTTCCTTTTGTAAGTGTTGGGGGAGCGGCACTTTTGCGGTCTCCAACCTTGGTACCGTTTGCACTCGTGTGAGTTCAGACGTGGTTTTCATTCATTATCTTTGGAAAAAGATATGTTTAGGCTATGTTTCTTCTACAACATGCCAGTTTTTTAACCACACCAACTACATTTTGCGCAAGTACTGGTCTGTACATAAAGTAGAGATGCCTGCCGAAGGTGGACAAAGAGGCCTGGATGATGCTGTCTATGGGCAAAAAGAGGCCCACAACTGCTGAATAAAGGCAAAACAGACACGGCTCTAGCAAAGATTTTATTTTAGCCTGTAATTTAGCCTTGTATGTGGCATATGTCTTTGAAACCTCTTCATCTCTGATTGCCTTGTCGCTCGAAAAAGGTAAAATGTCGGCCTCTGTATTAATAATATCATCGCTCCATATGCCTCTAGTTCAGACAGGCTCAATAACAAAGAAACTGTTAGGACACTGTGTCGTCCGTGTGCAGAACGATCTAAAAAACTATGGAAGGCAGCTTTACGTCCTTGAGAGATTCCCTTACCATTATATTAACGCCTATTCACATTGCTAATATAGCGCCTTTTCCAGGCATTGTACACATCTAGGTTCGGATGACCCTGATCGTCACCGAAACATTGTTGATAAGGCGGTTTGAAAAGTGCTTAGTATCGTGTTGGAAATCAAAGATTTGCATATAGAGTCCTCCAAGAGTATAACTAATGCCATCATATTTTTCGCTGACGAGTTCAGGTTAATGTTCTTTGTGGCGTCACTCTTGTTTAATACCGCTCTTTGGTGGCGAAATAATGTGGAGGACAATATGGAGACCTTGTCAATGTAATTCTGGTGGATCCGGCGTGTAAATTCCTCTTTGGTCAAAACGTGGAACTGCAACGAGATACGACAGATTATATAGCTCGCCGTATTGTTATCTTCACCACCATTGGTCTTGCAGCAGATCACCATGCCGTAATCGTGACCTGAAAGAGACAACCTAAGAGAACGAACAGGTAATTACGGCCTGTGGCCATTTAACAGCTCGAAGTGATAGACGCGTTGGGCTGAGTGATATGAACGGTAGCGCCAGCACCGACACGAATAGTGGTAGTGTTTGCGTTCCGTATGCCCTGGTACTCCATGTTTGTCCTCTCTTTCTTTCAGCCAAATATCTTTGTAAGAGCCCCATAAGTCGGCGTCGATGACACTGGCCACCTCGTTGCCCTCGAGTTTGACACTAATCTTTTCAACGACGGTGCGATTCAGATTTTTCACTATTCTTCGTTTGGCGTTCTCCAAAGCTCGTATGCCGCCGCTCAAAGTAGGTGCGAGTGCCAGCATGACCGCCAGGCAAACTAACATCTTGGCTGCCGAGGTTGGGAAAGCATCCGATTCTGGACTATAGTGCTTTGTTATTGGTCTCAACAATGCTGGTTGGAGCTCCCTTTGCACCAAGCTCACGGCGGAGTGAGCGTAATGAGTTGAATTTTTATCCATATTGAGTAATGCTTACTGCGCCTGCCACAAGTGTCAATGATATTGGAATTCACGTGCCTTCTCTTGAATAAGCAGTGCTGCTGTGTTACGCGAGAAGCGTTATTGAAGGTGGCTTTGCGATGGAAGAGTTTGGAACATCACGAGGACTATCTACTCGATTAAGAAGAAACGTCATTATCAATCCTCCCAAGAAAGGATATCTACAACAAATACTAGAAATTTTAAACCGCCTGGACAACCTTCGCAGATAAGATTTGTTAACAGATCAAAATAAAATTCGCATTAAAATGGTTGATGCATTCTTTCAGGTCAATGACATAAATTAAAGTCCGGTCTTTGCTGATTTTATTGTAGATAATAATGGTGTACTGGAATTCAGTATCCATGACAGTAAACATGACATATATGAACAATTAAGCATTCAACGGCCTCAAGCACCAAATATTAGCGGAAAGAACACACAATAATGATTACATGTGCAAAAAGTGATCCCTACTGAAACCACTATAAGCGTGCTAGCAGATCAGGAGCTATTCGCTGCATTTATATCAGAGTACACAACGTCCAGGTATTCGGTAGCGCAAGAACCTAACAATCTTCTCATGTAAGATATCATTATTCTCAATGCGTCGCAACAAAGAATGCGGGATGAGTTGATCATAAACCCCTTGAAAGTTGCACAGCTCGATAACCACATCGCCGTAGAAAATAGAGAGCTGACCCTGATGAAAAAAGATACGAGCCTATCCAGTGAGAAAACAGATACGATGAGCCAGGAGATAAGAGTTTGCTTTAAAACCTGCGTAACTACATTTAAAAACGCCTCCCGTTACATATTCTGCTTCGCTATTAAATCAAAGTACTTGTGGCACAATCATTTCCTGTCACTAGATGCTTGCACAAATGTTGGTTCTGGCATTGTATGTTGTATATGCCAATCCTCTAGATGGGCATGTTGTTTTAGAACAGATGATATGCACTGACTCAAATTTGCTAGTGGCGTTCCTGGAAGTTTCATACAAACCAGGTTGGTTTAACATTTTGCCTGGGTTTGGTAACAAGACGTTAGGCCTTACTAACCTTTCATCGAAGACAGTACCGACACCATAACAGAAGGGTATTTTAACATGCATACGCTCGAAATGTATTACAAGCAACTATTCCTGAATAGACTGTGGGCTTCAACGTGGCGACCGTGCGGGTCAGCATCATTCTCCCTGCCACTTCCAACAGCACAAATGTCCAGTCTCTCCTTGCTGTTGCATTTTTGACGAGAAGGATCACATCGCTGCTGTCGACATTTATTCTGCTGAATCACGCTTAGCATCCAATCCACCGGCATTTGTCAACGGCATTATTTTCATTTCGATCAGATCAACACAGCAGAAAACATTCTTCATGGAAAATCAATACCCAGCTACAAGATATTCCCATAGTTGGCGATTCCTATGGAGAAATGCGTACCTCCATAGAAAACCACATTGATTACGTGAAAGCAGCATACATAAGCTCTCTATATATTTTAGATGAAAAACCAACACCAGCTAACATGCTGAAATGCATTATCTCTCTTGAAATTAAGCACTAGCAGGCATTACACCTGCACGCAATTACTTTAAGTGGTCCTGGTTGCTTTGGGTGGCACTCTACAGTTTTATAATTTGCACATGGCTTGACTTATAAAGCAAAGAATTTCCCAAGTTTATTTCACGGGGTATCCTGGCTATTTAAAGAGCCCTTCTGTATCTTAGGCATTATTAAAAGAACGTTTAATTCCTTTTATTCTGGTGTATGATTGATGGGTATAATTTGGATAATAGAGTATACAGCTTGGCCTTACTTCAAATGCGTGCCATTCAAAAAACTGCTACCTCTGCATGGTCATATTTACTTCCTGGACTCCAAAGGTGAATTGTAAACAAGGGAGCGAATAAAAATTTTTTTAACTTTTTTAAAAATATATTTTACAACTCATTTATTGCACTTTTAGAAGCTGGTATTTTCTAGTCTGGCAAATCCGCTTTCTCTTTTATAATACCTGCTGACAGTAGGCTGATTTTCCGAGCACATGGGAACAGCCATTTTGGTTAGCTTAGATCATGTACAATTTCCACAAGTACAATATCCAAAGAAATTTCAGCCACAGTACATAAAAGTAACATGAAGATATGCCGAAACTCTCTCCATTATGCATGCAAATATGCAAACAACTTCACCTTACATCTGTCACTATCTCTAAAGTATGTAATTTCTGTAGAGCGCCCACCTGGTGGTGGAGCTGCCGCGCTTATCGCTGCTGCCAGTCCATCGCTTCGGTTTAGTGGTGAGACACGCGACCAGCGAGACTCGAAGCTGGTGATGATCAACCCCAGTATTCGACTAAGGCAGACGACGTCAAGCATGCGACGTACGGCAAACTGGTGGCCGTCTTGAGTTGCGCAGGCGTTGGTTATGCTCCTTTCTAAAAGGGATATTTTGTACTTAAAGGTCTACATAATCGTGTTAGTTGGCGCATTTAAGGTAAGACATGCATCTAGTTTGTGTAGCAAGGATTAAATACAAGTCTTTCAACTCGTTGGTGGTTTTACGCTAAGGAACGATAACAACACTATCACGTCGCAGGAGTTGTTTTTATATCATTAACATCCACATAGCCTCGGTGACGAATCGTGGCTATCGCTTTTAATCCGTGTAAATATGTCTTAATGGCACACAATGTCAGTAATTTAGATCAGGCTAACGCTGCATATGAAAGGCTTACAACTAGATTTTGCTTCCATGTTTGCCACCAGCGAGGGTCTCAACGTGAATACAAAACCAATGGGATTCTAAACTACTCCATCCAACATTGGCCTGCCCTTCGCCACAAATTTAGAAAGTAATTAGAACTCATATTGCGTAAAACAAGCAAGTCGTGGGGGAGCAGCCAGACACAGATGAAGAATATGAATCATTGGTGTCAGCTAGAACAGTAGGCAATTCCGCGCCCGCAGATGATGATAAAGTATTGACGCAGCTAGCAAGGCAAGTGCATGACATCAACAGGGAATACAAGCCCCTGGCGAAAGAGTATCTTTGCGATCATGGGGTTGACACGCCCAGGATTACATTTAGATGAAACAAGAACATAACGCAGATAGATATTGAGCACTGGTACCACTCGAAAAATGCTAAGTTAATCCGAGGTCAGTTTGGGTTAAATGCGCTTTTCACTATCGGAACAAACTTCAAAAGTACTGTGTCATTCGTCTAGTCAGCTACGAGTTATATTCAATAAAGACATGTTTTGTCGCATTACAGTGATCGGTAAACACACACACACGCACACACGCGCTCGCGCGCGCGCGCACACACACACACGCACACAACACACACACACACACACACACACACACACACACACACACAATGAATGCGAACAGAAGACACGATGATTTAACTCTTGGCGAGTGTGATTGAGAGCGTCTCATTTCCCATATTAAGGAAACGGGCAAAATCTTTCACCATATCACCGTCTTGACAGCACGTCAGGAAGAGGCAGCAGAAGATCTAATCCCCGCCCCACCCCGCCACATTAATTAATCTTTCATATCACCCTTCTCGTAGAGGAAAATTGTGATAACGTCGCTGTAGCCAAAACTCCAGAACCCAGGACCCACATGCTTTTCGATTTTCGCATGGAACGCATTTCGGAGGTCGAAAACTCCTTAAGGGCAGGTATTGAATAGCCATGAAAGAGTTGGATGGTGTTCACGACACACTGGCATCTGTATCTTATGGGCATCGGATTGATTAGGCTTGTGTGCTGCCGCTGGCCATACCCTTATCTCTAACAGCTGGTGGGTCCATCCTTTGGTTAACTGTGAATTAGCTTAACATAAAAGTTAAAAAGCACCATTAAATCTGCGTCTTAGACGAATCAAATCAAAATGCAGTCTCAGACCTGATATCTAAGTCGTAACCGGATGATGCCAACCCCAAGAAGAGTTCAAGGTTATCCTTGCTAAATTCGACAAATACGCATCCATTAAAAAGAAAATATAGGTAATCGACGAAAACAAGCAGAACGAATTGGTTGTCCAGACGAGGATGGAAGTCATTATCGAGTTCATGGATAAGTGGCTAGAATTTCAAAATAAATGTAAGGTGTGTGGTGTCAAAGGAAAACGCTTAAACAACAGAAACAGACGAAAAGATGAAAGCCGAAACAGCAGAACCGTCTGGGCGACAGGAAGCGCCCTTTGAGCTGGGAAGACAACTTTTTCGTGTTCATCTCTTTGGTATATAGCAAAGCATTAGGCCAATCCACAGCAGGCGAACACCATATGATGCCTCTTGCCCATTTTAAAATGCCGCTCTGCGTCACCAAAACAAATTGTGTCCGCTTGTTTGTGCGACCATTATATACCATAGGGTTTTCAAAGGAGGTATGGGCACGCATTCACGCAGTAAGCACGGCGACGCACACAAAAAAAAGGCCCGTGACTTCCGCGGCATTGTAGATATTGCCAATAAACTGCCTATGGAAAGAGACACCAACAACGTTCTGTCACCTCCTATGCTAAGAAAGTATTATCACAAGTTGTTTCTAGCGATTCTGAAAAAAAAAACGTGAGTGATCTTGACTTAACACAATCTACTTCCACAGCAAAACAAGAGTCAAGATCAGCCAAGAAAGTCGTTTCGTAACCCCTGGATACTATTCTATTTTACATTGAGAGATCCAAAAGGTAATTTCCAGATATGGCAGAACAATGGCTTGCATGTACACAGTCAGAAAGTTCAAGTCTCAAGTTTTAGCAGTGAAAAAGCTGTCTTCATTATTGAACTAGCTGAGTTAAAGAAATTGAAATATCAAGCTCAAGATGTAGATCGTTTAAGACAACTGATTACGACCAGACCAGTGTGAAGTCTCCTGTGCGGATCAAGTTTAGCGCACCTGCAGAATTAACGTTCTTCCAAAATCTTGGACAGAGATCAACATGTCCAACAAATTAACGGCGAGTTTGATATAACCGATAGCAAAGCTATACTTGACAATGAAACACGTTTCAGCGCCAAACGTGTTATTGGTGGATAAACCTCGCAATACCAAACATAGTATAGTCTAGAAAGACAATGACCAAGACAATATGTGCTTAGCCATTGCTATCGTAGTGGCCCGAAATTATGCTGAGGGAAATGATACAGAAAAATGAAGTGGATCAAATAGAGAATCGCAAAGAAACCACCAACGGAGAAAAGAAAACTACATTTGTGTCATGTAGGCAGTTTTAAAAAAAGAATAAATGGCGTTCATGAATTGCTAAAACTTCAACTCGTGTTGGCACCTCGCAATTGATTAAAAGTGTATCCTCAAGTTGTTTTCTTTGCTGTCGTGTTTCCAGGATCGGATTTCCCAGATGAAAATTATATTCACGTTTATCATCACCAAGATCATTTAGATGATATTATAACTATCACCGGATTTCTTCGATACAGTTACAAGTGCTATGAATATGATCAGTGCTTAATGGAGGGGGAGAGATGTTATGTGTGTTTAGCTTCCAGACCTTCAATTTCCAAATGAGAAGAAAGAATTAACTGCTCACCTTGCAAGCGATCATTTGTCATTACAGTGCGTTACGAGCGACATCGCATGAAACATTTTCAACAACAGAAAAGTGATTACGAATTATCGAGAGTTTGTGGACATATTGTTTGTGATAGAGGGTGTAGTAGTAAAGATAATTGAGGTTTTTAAACCAAAGAGGGTTTTAGGTCAGAAACCCTCACCCCCCTCTAAAAAAATATATTCTGACATTTTTTCACCACCTCAGAGACCCCCTCTCCCTCAAAAACCCACCCTCCTCCAAATTTTTATCTCAGAAAATGATGAAATTTTGAAACCCAAAGAGGATTCTAGACCAGAACCCTCACCCCCCTAAATTTTGGAGAGATGAGGTTGGTCAGATGATCCAATGACATTTATTGATAATGATCTACTACTGTTGTAACCAATCTTTATCATACCTGCTGACTCTCATTGGTAGGATATCCGTTAACATGCTGTCAATGATACGAAACTCACGTATTAAATCGTCCAAATCATATTTTACACCTCGCAAATAAGATCGTATTTGATCAAGTAATTTTTGTAAGTTATACTTGCTGTTTTACAAGAATTTTTTTTTTTGTTTCAAGTTTAGGTTCAATTTTTTTTACAAGTGTTGAAAGAGAGACACCGACACCAGATATTATTAACAAAAACGGATTTAATAATGCTCTACTTGAGATTATACCAGAACTAGTCATTAACAATGGCAAATATGATATTACTCGAAGTATTCTACGGTAGTATTTATAACATTCTTTTACAAACCAGAGGTTTTTTATGATAAAATTTGTAATATTGTACTAGCGCTTCAACATCTTGTTTTGGAGTTTCCTCTGAAATGTGATTGAAATCGATGTTATGTTTTTTCATTATACATTTTTTTTACACAAAAACAAAAGTTCTGGCACCAGCAATTGAATCAAGAAACTCACGAAATTTATTATTATTAGGATCAGCTATAAACTCTCTGTATTTATCATAAACATCTGACGAAGTATTCTTATATCGTTCATCTGTTAGTACATATTGTTTCTTTAACCAAGCGTATGAATCAAAACTATTTCCTACTTCACTCTCGTATAAATCTGTTTTATTCACCAAATTACTGTAATCGATTTCTGTTTCATCAATATACCCTAATACTAAGCTCAACTGATCTAACGTGAAATTTTTGAGAACAAGATGTTCCCTGATAATTGTATATGCGACTACGAAATTTGCTAGCATCAATTTCTTAAGTTTATCTAGTTCAATTGTGAGAAGACCAACAGCAGAAGCTACTTTTAACATTAATTTTTCATATGGTTTTGTAAGTATTGCTTTAATTTCATTGCAATAATTCCGTAATGACAATTGTCTAGAGTAATGGAATGATGGGAATGGAACATCATCTTCTTCACTTACATCATAATAAGAATCAGACTTTACTTCCAACTTTATTTGATTGACTTCTTCAAAAAACTTTTCTCGCTCATCATCACTAAAATTACTAATTTCATCGTCTAAAGTTTTAATTATCTTTAGAGACTTGTCAACAATAATCGGATCAAATTCTGGGTCTTTTTAACGTATCATTGGCAAAATTGCGTTTGCGTACACTTTAATAATTAAATCTGCGTCTGACGTCATAGTAACGATTTTAACCAAGGTTTCATTGTCATGGTAGTACATACCGAGATGTTTAAAAATATGTCGTTTTTCAAAACTATTCTATAACTCTTTGTTTATTTTCATTCTTATTTTTTTAGTTTCCGCTAGTTTGTCAAGACGAGTATGATTTTCGTTTATTCGTCCTTCTTCCAGTGTTTTTCCACTATAAGCTCGTACTTTTAACAGGTCTGCTCTAATTATTAAATCTATGTTATAACTAAACTCCAGAAATATTTTTTTAGCAGGGTTTCAACTTGTTTTTGTTCTTCTTGACAATTATCAGGATGACAGTATCTGCTTATAATATCAAAGTTTTCTATTGCTTTTTTCAGTTGTGGTCCTCGCATATGCACAACGCGAATAAAATCAGCAAAATTTTCTGGCAATGTTGGATTGTTTAATGATTCGATGCTAAGTTTTTTCAAACTTTGTAACACTTTTGCTGTTTCATTAACGGCTCCAACATCTTTATCAGGGTTTAAAATATTATCATAAAATTCTTTCGCAACGGTTATAATTGATGGTTCTGACATTATTTTATAGCATTAGATTAAATTTGATCATCGAGTGTGTATATTTGAAATGTTGTCAGTCCTGGAAATGGATGTTTAGTGGCAATAACATAAACTCGAAAATACAAGTGTTTTCAGTCGGAATCGTAAAATATTGTGTTGTTGTAATATACGTGTCTGTTGTGCTATACAATGTTGCCCAATTAATATCATCATTTGATCCTTGCAATCGCCAATTATAAATTTGACCAACGCTAGGATTTAATCGACCTCGCAAATGAAATTGCCAAATAGCAACTGCAGTGGGACATTTAATTTTGATCCAAAAATTTTCAACTTCTCCGTTGGTCGTCCACTCGTGTCTATCAGAGAAAGCGTAATAAGGATAATTTTCAGGATAAAACGATGATGCGCTTGCCTCAAACCCAACTGCTGACTTAAAAAGTGTTGGAATATACCCAAAATTGTTTTTAGTTCGTTTTGCACCACGAGATACACTGTCAACATACACTTTATTTGTCAGATAATTAGGGCTAACAGGAACATATGTCGTAATTATTTTTTTGTCTCTCATGTTTATATTCTCTGACATTGGTCCACTGGATTTTTTAAAGTATGGGGCAAGTTCTTCTTTTAACTGACCATAACTAATAGCATCAGTATCATTAGCTGGCGGTGAAGTTGTTGGTAATCCAGTTATTTTTGAGTTATTACTCATTATCAGGTTACCTCCCACTGTGTCACCGGCTTTGTTAAGTTTGCTATTGTCAACAGATTTTAGTTGTGCATAACTTACCGCTTGTGTGTTTTCAACATTTACTGGCGGATACGTAGTTTCTAAATTTATTATTTTGTTACCTGACATGTTAATAATACCTGTAACCTTTCCACCGGTTTTATTAAATTTAATATCATCAACATATGACAAATGCAAATAACTTACCGCTTGAGTTTGATTTAAGTTTGCTGGTGGATACCCGGTCTCTAAATTTATAAATTTTTTTCCTGACATATCTAAGTTACCGCTTAAAGTTCCACCAGATTTATCTAGTTTATTGTTGTCGACTAATTTAAGTTGTGCATAACTAACAGCTTGTGTATTAACGACATTTATTGGTGGATAATTTGTTTCTAAATCTAGTACTCGTTGATTTGACATAGACAGGTTTCCTGTCATTGTGTCGCCAGTTTTTTTTAGATATCCCGATAAATCAATATTGCCGTTTGGTATTGTACTTATAGCCGATGAATCTCCTAATGTTGTTCCAAATTTTGTATAATAGCTCATTATTTATTTATCGTCTGACAATTTTTTTACATAACATAAAATTGTATAACAATAATGGCAAAATCGTCGATATTAAACTTTGATACAGAGCGGTTGGTGAAACATAAACATGAAAACGAACTTCCAGATTGTCATTATCTTATTGTTGGAAGAACTGGGTCGGGGAAAACAAACTTGCTTATGAATTTACTTCTCGGAGATCATTTTAACTACGATCGCGTTTATATTTACACAATTAATCCACAACAAGATAAGTACGAGCTACTTAACAATCATAATAATAAACTTCGTGATGATCTTGAGGCTGGTGAAGATTTTTTTATTATTAAACAACCAGAAGAACTTGTTCCAGTTAATCAACTTGATTCGTCCGAACATAAGATAGTTGTTTTTGATGATATTCCGCTAAACAACGAGGAAATGAATAAAATAAGATCATATTTTTCATTATCAGGTAATAAAAAATGTAATTCTATTTATCTTGCTCAGGGTTTTTATAATGTTGACAGATTTATTAGGCGAAATACTGGTTGTTTTATATTATTTCCAGGACTGGACAATGTTGACGCTAGAAATATCGCGAACGAGCAGTGTGGTGATGTAACAAGAGATAAATTTATTGAATTATATCATAAAGCAACAGCAAATGAATATGACTTTTTTTTGTTTGATAAATTAACAAATGATACGAGTAAAATGTTTCGATGTTGTATTGAAAAATATGTACAGTAAGTTTTTGTTAGTTTTATAAAATTTAATATATAATAAAATGGAAAGACAAGCAAAGTACAGAAAACATATAGAAAATCTAAAAAAACTTGTTAAATCTAAAGCTGAACTTAGGTAGATTATCCAACAAGCACGACGTGGTCAAGTGGCTGCAACAGAAACAACAGCCGCCGCTCTCAAACCAGTTACTGAGGTTTTACTTGGAAAACAACCTGAAACTAAACCACTATCAGAAGAAGAACTTAAAAAAATACAAGAGAAAGGTTTACTTGGATTAATTAAGAACAACATGATGCGGCTGCTGGAAAAATTATTGAAAGATCTGAAGAAGAAAAAAGAAGATTAGCTGAGTTACTTAAAGCGCGTATACATAATCCTGTTGCTAGACAAGCTGAAATAGATCGGCTTATTAATAATCCACTTGCATTTGAACGAAGATTATTAGAAGCAACAGTAGTTGGACCGATTGAAAGAAGGTTGGGTGAGATGACGAAAAAAATAAAAGAAGAATATGTACCGATAAAAGAATCTCCAAAAATGTTATCAAAATTTGAAGCGGATTTAAAAAAAAAATAAATGACAAAATAGAAGATGTCGAGTATAAATTATTTAACTTAAAACATAAATTTAAAGATTCGAGAGTATACGATATTATCAAAGAAGAGTACAACACTGAAGGAACAATTAAAGAGCTAGAAACAATAAAAAAAAGAAAGTAAGAAATATTTCGATGGTATATTACCATCAAATAGAAATTATTGGCAAAATATTGAAAAGTACCGACTTGGAATTATCGCTGATCTTTATAACAAAGCTATTAATCGAATAAAAGAAAAAAAGTTCAAACATCACAATAATGTTTTGAGCACCGTAGCAAAAGAAATAGATTTAGAAAGAACATTAGAAGAAAGTCCAACAGAAACTGTAAGTGTATTAGAAGAAAGTCCAACAGAAACTGTAAGTGTATTAGAAGAAAAAACAGGAACAGGAGTTAGAATATTTGCATCAGTTACTGAAATGATAGGCAGATTAATGTTATTGATATCATCAAAAGAAGCTGGAAATGTTGGTGCTGAAATTGATAATGAAATTATTGACATACTTGATAATTTGAGATCGGAAAATTTATTAACATCTGACGAATACGAAACTTTACATCGAGATTCA
Organism: Megalonaias nervosa; assembly: GCA_016617855.1. Classification (NCBI taxonomy): domain Eukaryota; kingdom Metazoa; phylum Mollusca; class Bivalvia; order Unionida; family Unionidae; genus Megalonaias; species Megalonaias nervosa. The sequence continues at coordinate 95,904 of JAECUM010003580.1, read as the reverse complement.
ATTTTATAAATTTGTGTAATGATTTAATATAACAATTTTATATAAAAAATGTCAGCAACATTACTACTAGACTCTAGCCAATCTGATAAAGATAGCGCAAATCTTTATGTAAAGTATATTCCACCAATAGAACTAGATTGTGAAAAACAGTATGAAATTGGATTAATTTCCTGCACGTGTTGGAATTCTATAGCTAATGTAAAAACTGGGATTAACGATGAATTTGCATTTGATATTCGTATTACAGGTGAAAGGTGGGAGGACCCTACATGGAAAACACTTAAAATTCCACAAGGAGCTTATAATATTATTGATTTAAATAAAATAATAAAAGAGCTTATAACAAAAAATGGAGGTATAGCTGATAATTTTGAGCTGACACCAAATTATAATACGTTACGCGTAAGAATAACATTAAAAAATATGGGATTTGATATTCGGAAAAAACCAGGTATCGCACCACTGATAGGATTTGAATATAATAAATATCATGGTCTTCAATGGATCAATGAAGGTTATTATGCACATGATGGCCAAATGCCAGTTAATATAACTGATGTAAACTCAATATTAATAAATTGCTCTATTGCATCTGGATCTTACTCAGCTAAGGGTAGTAAAGAACAAACGATATACAGTTTTTCACCAGACGTTCCACCAGGTTCTCTTATGCAAATTAGTCCACGTCATATTATTTATTATCCGTTAAACGTTGAAAATCAAATAACAGAAGTAAATATGCAATTGACAGATCAGTCTGGAAGACAACTGGATTTTAACAATGAAATTGTTACTTATTGTTTACACTTACGCGAACACTAGAAAAAATATTTTCTAAAATAAAGCTAAAAGATTTTTAGTAAATTATAATGCGAAAGATTTGGTAATAAAATTATACAACCTCAGATATAATGAAACAGAAAAAGGTGTATCGAAGAAAAATAGTCAGAGGATTTTTGGGAAATATATTTGCTAAAATTATAGAAAATGTTCCAGGAATAGGTCATAAAGTTGCACCAATTGCACTTGAGGCATCAAAAGCTTTTGCAACTGGAGCTGCATCTGCTGCTGGAACTGCTGTTGGACAAAAAATAGCTGATACAATAAAAAGCGGTGTACCGACAATAAAACAAGCTATTTCAGAAATCGCACCAACAAAAGAAACCCAACGCGCAATGATAACAACAACAAAAAACTTTTATCACCGAAAGGAGAAAAAATTATAAAAAAATTAATATCTAAAGCAACAACACCACAATAATTTTATATAACCTAATAAATAAGAAAAATGTTTGTTAAAAATTATTTCGATTTAGCAGAAATTTATGACGCAGACGACAAGGTAACAGAATTTGAATATGTTGAATATCTCGATGAAAATTCTAACGAACCTAATAAGGCTGGCGTTAGAACATTTAATACTCGAGATGATGACGTATTTCTACTGCCTCATAAAGCAATGTTGGAAGTTCGTGGTCAGATTATGACAGTAGCTGTTCCACCTGCTGCAATTGCAGCTAATGTAGAAGTAGCTCTTACAAATGACGGTTGGTTTTTATTTAAAAGTGCTCGATATCACCTGGCCAATCAAACTGTTGAAGATATTTCAAGTCACTTACAAGTTTCAAGTACAATATTAAATACTAATTCGTTTTCTGATGATTACTCTAGATCAAATGCAACTAATATGATGTAGTTTAAAGATACTGGAATCGGAAATGTGGCATCTGTAGAATTTATTCCAAGGACAGCAGTTGTAGCTGGAGCTAATGCAGCTGAAAGTGCTGCAAATGTGAGAGATTTTCTTATTGTTTATGCTGGTTCTCTTGGTATAGTCGCACCAGCTGCAGCGGCTAATGCAGACGCTACAAGAATCTCACTTACTACAGCTTGTAATAATCTTAATATAACACCACCAGGAGCAGCTGCGGATGGAGCTGCAATGTTAGCTATAGTTAACGAAAATATAGTAGGTTTTAAAAGTGCACATTACAATGAAGATTATTCTAAAAGAAGGAAACTTGCAGCAGTATCACGTCAAATTACAATGATGCTGCCGTTAAGTACAATATTTGGCTTTTGTAGGGACTATAATAAAGTATTTCGTGGAGTTAAACATACACTTATTTTCGATCGATCAGAACAAAATGATTGTTTATTTCGACTTGGCGGGGCTGATGTACAGTTTGTCATAAACAAACTTGCGCTGTGAATGCCACGAATAACACCGACGATTTCAAAATCACTCAAATTAGATGATATTCTTAAAAACCGCACAAAGAAGATTTATTTTCAGCAACATAAAATATATCAAACAGCAGTTCCAAATACCACAGACTACACATGGCGAGTCACAACAACGTCGACTGAACAAAAGCCACGGCAATTATTTGTTGTATTTCAGCAACAAGCGCGACGTGGTAACCAACAACAAAATAATGCGATATTTGATAATGCTGATGTTAGACGAATATATGCTAGAATAAATTCAAAGCAATATCCGGAGCGAGCGATAGAATGTAATTTTGCAGATGACGCTAATAAAAATATTACTCGACCTTACATGTACCTGCTCGACGCATTGCAAAAATATCAAGATGTTGGAGACGGATCTCAGATATCAGTTTAGGAATTTCGTACACTTTATCCGATATTTTATTTTGATATTAGTAAACAAAATGAAAGAGATGTAATTTCAACTGCTGATATTGAAATTACTTGGACATTAGGAGCAGTTCCAGCAGCGCAGTTGTACGTGTACCAGTTTAATCTGTAACTTTAATATGACAAAATATATTGTAAAAGAAATATATTTAACTGATGATCAAGTTGAAAAATTAGCAGCTGCTGTTGCAAAGCAGAGGCAGGTTTCATTAAAGGTCGACCCTAACGCAGGTGTTTTGTGTCTTTTAACAAAATTAATGTTAACCAAAAAACAAGTAAATAGGTATAACCGCGGCAAACCTTTTGTTTTAAATTTAAGTGCTGCACAAATAACAGCGATGGTAAACGACATCGTCGTTGAAGGTGGTTTCTTCGGTCCGGCACTATCTGTAATAGCCAGAACATTAATACCAAAACTTTTGCCGGTGTTAGGTACATTAGGATTAGCAGCAGCGTCTGGAGCAGTATCTGGCGCAACGAAAAAAGCAGTTGAAGGTCATGGAATAAAGAAAATTTTGTCTAAAGATAAATATAATGCCCAGACGAAAAACAGCAAAAAGAAAGACAACGACGAAAAAAAAGACATGACCGAGGCAAAAAGGTGGATTTATTCCAATAGCTCCATTACTAGCAGGATTAGCGGGAAGTCTATTGCCAAATGTGTTAGGACGAGGACTAATGTTGCCAGGAACAAAGAGATGAAATCTCAGCCGACAAAATCGGCTGCGTTAAGTAACTTTGATATACTTGACAAACTGAAAAAAGTAAAAACTTTCAGTGGAGTTTATTCTAAAGATGAACTTATGGCGATTCCATCGCCAGAGACGCTAGCGTCTCCGGGTTCGTGCGTGATAAATATACAAGATTTTAATGACGGATCTGGTACACATTGGGTAGCTGTTTGTGATAACAATTATTTTGACTCGTTCGGAATTCCACCAAGTGACGCAATAAAAAAATATTTGAGTAGAATTCAAGAGACGAAGTCTCTTGCGAAAATAATAAATTATTCGTCTAATCAAATTCAACCAGTTGGAACTTCTGCTTGTGGATACTATTACCTAATGTTCATTAAACAGATGACCATAAATCCAGATTTTTTAAAGTTTATTTTGCAATTTGACAAACAACCTTCTCACGCTAATGATGAGATTGCAATTAATTTTATCTAAACTCACTGATATATAACGTCAACATATGGTCTTAAGTGTAAAACTAAAACAGAAAATAAAGATGAAAAAACAGAAAAAACAAAAAATAATAGAATAATGCTGAAAAGTATTTGTGCAATCTGTGGAAAAAGAAAAAGTATGTTTTTAAAGAAATTATCGCCACTGCCAACAACAAAGTTGTCCGGAGCGGGTTGCCCTGACAACGTCAGGGAGATTATTTTAGTAGATGATTAATAAATGATGACATGCGAGTGCGATTCTGATAGAGATTTATGTCTTGAGCAAAATAAAATTGTTACATATTGTCAGAAATACAACCAACAGAGAAATAATTGGTTTTGGTATAGATATACATAAATTAATTGGCAAATTGCCGAAACCAAAAGGCGGTTGGACATTGCCAGGCCATAAATATACTGGACCTTATAATCCTCTTGATAAACAACTTGACGAAAACGATAATCCGCTGCCAGGACAAGAGCCTTACAATCAAGTCTATGCAATAGCAATGCGCCATGATATCTGCTACAGAGACATTGAACATCCAGACAACGAACAAAATAAACACAGCTGCGATAAGGTAATGTTAGACGAACTTCGTGATATGAAACCTGTAAATATGCTAGAACGTGTTGACCGAAGGCTGGTTCAGGGTTTTATTGGAGCAAAATATAAATTAGGTCTCGGAAAAGAATTATATGATGATCTTGCCTCTGAGCTACACAAACCTAAAAAAAAAGTTTCCGCGACGTAAAGTTGTCGCAAATGCCGTTGATGATATCTGGGCGATAGATTTACTTGATGTCTCAAATATTGCTCAGTTTTACGTTGGCGCCGATGGCGCTCCAAAGAGATGTCTTTTTAATGTTGTAGATGTTTTTATCAAATACGCGTTTAGTATACCCGTTTCGGATAAAACAGGGACATCGATGACTAATGCATTAAAACGAATTATTATAATAACACGAAACACAGATCCCTTTCGCTAGGCAAAGGAAAAATGTCGCCAAACGACGCGATTGCAAATCCAATATTAGCAAACGAAAATATGTACCGGAGACATAAAATTAAAGTTGGTGATAAAGTTAGAATTTCTCTGAGGATAAAAAACATTTGAGAAAGGATATACTCATAACTGGAGCGAAGAAGTATTTGTTGTTGATAAAGTACTTTTAACAATACCAGTTACATACTCGTTGAAAGATTTATTAGGTGAACCTATAACTGGTAGTTTTTACGAGCAAGAACTTCAGAAAACAGAACAAGATATATTTGTTATTGAAAAAGTTATTAAAAGCGCGGCAACAAAAGTTTAGTCAAATGGAGTGGGTATAGCGATAAATTTAATAGCTGGGTACCAACTAAGTCGATCGAATGATATTATTATAAATTTTTTTCGTATTTTATTAGTACTGATTTACATTTTACTGGTTTACACAGAGAAATTAAATGTAGTTTTCTTGCACCATCGACTGGCATTAAATTAAATATTTTAACAAAAATAAAATCGTATTTTATATTTCTTTGTTGTCCAGTTATTTTTACGTTTGAAAAAGGTTTTATAAGTTGCCAAAATATCTGATGCTCTGTGATAGTAAAATTAAATTTTATTATTTTTTTAGCAACATGGTATTTAACATCATATCGCCCAGTTGTTGGTCTACTTAAATTTTTTTAACTAACAACATCATCTTCATCTTCGTCCTCATCGTTATGCAAAATATCTTTTTCAGTATAGCTAGCAGGTTTATCTAAAATACAGCTAAAATTTTCCAAGGTAAAATTTGAAACAAAATCTCCCGAATATAGTTCAGCCAGTCTTTCAATCAAGTTCATATCATAATATATCTTTTGTCTAATTAATAAATAATAGATGTTTGCAGAAATAGAATATCATCAAAGAGTTAATATTTTACATTACAGAGAATTAGCTGAGGCAATTCGAAATTGTTTGTTGGGACATAATTTTTTTGTTGTTGATGTTATTATAACATTAGGCGAATCTGACCGGTTTTTATTAACAGTAGCAGAAAAAATAAAACTTGATACAAATAAAATGATAACATTACGATTTAATCGCGACGATATTATGGAATTTAGTCATAATTGTCTTACTCGAAATGATCTAGAAAATATAATTACTTATCGTATATAAAATTAAATCTATCAAATGTCAACATTGACGTTGCTGATTTTCTTTTACCATCAGCTACTTCTCTTACTCTGGCTGAATTAATCTTATGATATTTTGCGGTAGAATAAATTGATTTAAATTTTATTTCTTCTCCAGTTTCTAAATTTATTGAAACTACTGATCTTTTTGGATTTTTAAAACCTGAACCATCAGAATTAGATCCTCTTCTAGTATTTTCTTTTATTGTTACTAAATCTAAATTTTCAATGCGATTGTCTGTTTTAATTTTGTTAACATGATCTATGACTAAACCAGCTGGAATAGCGCCATTAAAAGTTTCAAACACAAGACGATGGGCTTTACAATGAACAAAATCAGTTTTGATTCCTCTAACTTTTATAAGTAAATATCCATCTCTATCCAAATTTCCAACAACTTTTTTTGTTTTTTTATGTCGAATAATTCCCTTTTCATTTGTCTCATATAAATCAAATGCTGAATGAAGCTGAAATTCATTTTGTAATGCTAAATTTTCAATATTATCATCAGCAACTGCGCCATTTACTCTGTATACTCGCTGTACTTCTGGAATATCGTCGCAAAACAAAGTATAAATAAAAACTTTTCTAAACATTTTAATTCTTTCTGCATTATCGCCTTTTGCTGAAATTATCATTCCAGCTGGCGTTGGTGTGCCAACAGATTTTTTAGATATTATGTTAATAACAGAATCCAATGCATTTGCAGCATATAAGTTATACTTCTGATGCACATGATAAAATTCTTGCTCTTCCGCCGTCAATCTCAGATATCTCAAAATTTATGTCATTATACTATAAGGATTTCATATCTCTAATTTAAAAAAATTCAATTAAATATAAAATATTACTATTATATATAATGTTAAAATTGCGAGATATTGCTTAAAAGAGCATTATCAAACCTGAAAAAATTGCTACAGCATTTTCCGCTTATGATAATAGTTACAAACTTGATGATCAAAATATTTTAGCAAATTTTAACTCCACAAATTTATTTCATCTTTTACAACCTGTTATATCAAAAGAACTTGCGGCTCATAAAAGTATCAAACTTATAGTCCAATATCATACGATTTTATCAAAGTTACATGCAGTTGAGGATGTACTTGATGTAATTTTTGAAACAAAAAGTTTTGACAGCGAAATTTCAGAACCATATTTAACAGCTAAATCGAGAAAAATATTAACTGGAACAAACATTGCCATGGTCGCCGATGAAATACATCAAATACATCAAGAAATAAACAAAAAATTAGAAGAATTTACTGCATCAGGATCGGGTTGGAAATTTGAAATGATAAAAGAAGTTTTATTTCACACATCAAAGTATAACGTGCTTCGCTGTAGTTTGTATGTCGATCTCCCTCAAAAAATTAGAAACAAAAAATGCTGTATAAATATCAAAAATAATGATGACAAATGTTTTCAGTGGTCTATTCTTTCTGCAAAACATCCTCAGCGTGATCACCCCGACAGAATTGAAAAGTATTTGCCATACAAAGACGAACTAAATTTTTTAGGAATAACTTTTCCAGTAGCAGAAAATCATATACCAAAATTTGAAAAACAAAACAGTATCTCAGTAAATGTTTTTGGACTAGATGAGCGAGAAAATGTTTACCCGAGATCTATCTCAGAAAATGCTACACAAAATACAATAAATTTATTATTTTATCAGGGACATTATTGTTGGATAAAAAACTTTAACGGCCTAGTTGGCAGACAGTATAGTAAAAATAAAAATAAAAAATATGTCTGTTATAGATGTCTGCAGGGTTTTTCTGGCGATGGAATACTGCAAGAGCATCTCAAATACTGTGTCAACGTTCAAAGAATAACTATGCCTGGCGAAAAAGAAAAAATATTAAAATTTAAAAATTATGATCATAAGCTAATCATTCATTTTGTTATTTATGCTGATTTTGAGTGTCTACTCGTTCCTGTGGTTGGAGCAGAAAATAACCCGAATAAATCCAGTACTAGAAAAATACAACAGCATATTCCTTGCGGAGTAGCTTATAAAGTAGTTTGTTGCGCTAACGATAAATTTTCAACTCCGATAAAGTTATATAGATCTAAAAATGGTGAAAATCCAGCTGTATGGCTATTAAAAAATTTAATAGACGAAGTTAATAAAATTTCTAACAGATTATTTAAAACAGCTGCAATGGAAATAACGTCTAAACAACAACTTGATTTTGATGAGGCAGTTAATTGTCATATTTGTGAAACGTTGCTGGTAGACTCCAACGGAGTCTGTGATAAGGTGCGAGATCATTGTCATTTGACCGGCCAATATCGTGGAGCAGCTGATAACAGTTGCAATTTAAAATTTCATGCTCCAGATTTTATTCCTGTAGTTTTACATAACTTTCGTGGCTATGACAGTCATATCATTGTAGAATCTTTTGGTGATGAAAATATTAAATATAAACTAAAATTAAATAATACAATAAAATTTATTCCAAACAATTTTGAAAAGTATATCTCGGTGACGCTCGGTAAATAACGTTTTATTGATAGCCTGCAATTTATGGCAGCATCATTAGATGAGCTTGTAAACAGCGCTACAAGCGCCGGTAGCTATTTCGCTAACCTAAAAAGTTGCTTTGGTGAAAACTATATCAATTTGACAAAAAAAGGTATCTTTCCTTACAAGTATCTCGACGACTGGGGCAGATTTGATGAAACTTCTCTTCCTGATAAAGATAAATTTTACTCGCAACTCAAAAATGAAAATATCACAGATGACGAATATAAATATGCACAAGATATTTTGGAATAAATTTAGTTGTAAAACATTTGGTGATTATCACGATCTATATTTAAAAACAGATGTATTATTACTAGCAGATGTTTTATGGACTAGATCCTTGTTGGTATTATTCTGCTCCAGGATTTTCTTGGGACGATCTACTAAAAACAAGTAAGATAGAATTGGATCTCTTAACAGATGTCGATATGTTTAATTTTATTGAAAAAGGTATCAGAGGCGGAATTAGTGTTATAACAAAAAAATATGCAGTAGCTAATAATAAATATCTAAAAAATTATGATAAAAGTCCCCCATCTAATCATATTATTTATCTAGATTGTGTGAATTTGTATGGATATGCGATGTCAGAGCCAATGCCTTGTGGTGGATTTCATTGGATAACTCCAGATCAATTTCTTAGAGAAACTGAAAAAGATTTACCTAGAAAAATTAATAATGATTTTTCCGATATTTCATACTTTGTTGAAGTTGATCTAGATTATCCTAGTTCGTTACATGATCTACATAACGAGTACCCGTTTTGTGCAGAGTCAATGATGATTGATTATAGTTTATTATCACCTGAACAACGAGCAACGACAACAGCAAAAAATTTGATTGTTAATAAGTTAGTTCCAAATTTGTTAAATGAAAGAAATTACGTTATGCATTACAAAAATTTAAAACAAGCAGTAGACGCTGGACTAATTCTGAGAAAAGTCCATCGCGTGCTAATGTTTAATCAGTCGAGGTGGATGGCAGATTATATTGATTTAAATACGAAACGTCGTGCTGTGGCTAAACCCGAATTTGAGAAAAACTTTTTCAAGTTAATGAACAACTCGGTGTTCGGTAAGACAATGGAGAATATTCGAAAGCGAGTTTCGATAGAAATTGTTAATGACATAAATCGCAGAAGTAAATTAGTTAATGATGATGGTTTTGTTAGTATGAAAATATTTAATGAAAATCTTGTTGCAATACAACGACGAAAGACAAATTTAAAGTTAAATAAACCGATTTATGCTGGTGCAGCTGTGCTTGATATATCAAAGTGGTTGATGTACGATTTTCACTATAATTTTACAAAAAAGCACTGGCCAGATTTAGAGTTGCTATTTACTGATACAGACTCGCTAGTTTATAATATAAAATGTGAAGATGTCTATCAGGATATTTACAATAATAAAAATCTATTTGACTTATCAGATTATCCAGCATGTAGTGGATTTCAAGATAATTCGAATAAGAAACTTATTGGAAAAATGAAAGATGAATTTATGTTTATGCCAGTTAGGGAATTTGTCGGACTAAAGAGTAAAATGTATGCTGTTATATTAGATGACAATAAACTTACAAAAAAGCAAAAGGTATTCCTCGAGGATATGTGAAAAAGATGATGAAATTTGATGATCTTAAAGCAGAGCTAAAGAATAATGTCAGTTTTATCAAACAAATGTTATCAGAACAAATCATCATAAACTTGAAACGGATACAATTATAAAACGTGGATTACGTAATTTTGATGATCAAAGGTATTGCAGAGACGGAATTAATACACTGGCACTTGGACATTATGCAAGTAATTTTGTCCAAACACCAGAAATAATGTTCGAAAATTTAACATTAGTCGATGGAGTTAATAGCAAAATAAAAAAAATAATGGCTAATAACCAGCAAATATCATTTGAATTTAACGATGAAATTTCAGGTATTTGTTTTAGTAAATTTGACAGAATCAAAGTCTCCCTTATCAGATCAGACGATAGCAAATATTTTAATTATCTCGAAAGTTTGCGAGACGAGCTTGCACTAAAATATGACAATTTTCATGATCCGATCAGCCAGCAACAGTATACAAAAATTAATATAGACTTAGACCGGTCGAAGGTTTTTGTAAAAGGTAGTAAGTATCTTCTCAGTAAGATAGCAATGAAAGAACTATTTGAATGTCGTCGAAAAGTAACCGGTAGAATTAAATTTTATTTGTATTATTATGACAATAAATCATACTTAATAGCGAATGCTGAAACATTGTTCATTGGTCAAGAAATATAACTCTGTATGCCCTATCTGTTTTTAAAAGGGAGATAATACTGTTCCAGCTAGGTTTAAAATATTTTGTAGTTATCGAACATAGCATATACTGCAACATTTTCTTTGCATTTATTTATTTTTTTATTTTTTTTTTGGCTAATGAAATGTATACAGCTGTATCTAAAATCTGATAGTAATTTTAAGACCTAAATCCTGGTGGCAGTTCTGTATTTGCCGAAATGACTAGCAATTCCTCTTGCATAAATGTTAGTAAATAGCCTTATATAAACCATTACGTAAAAACCCACTCATACAGAATATTGATTATTTCTCTGCAGATTCTGTTCGTAATGTATCGCGGCTGTGTATTCATTCAACCCACTCGTTGACATTATTGATTAGTATCCTTGGCAACGGTTGACCTATATACAGCCTCTGTATTCAGCCAACATTAGGATTTCGTTTATCTGTACAAACAGATTTATATAGAAAATATCTTTTAATCAAAAAACATGTATTTTCTCGATTTATTTATGATAACGCTTTCAGAATCAGAAAATGTAATGCAAAATTTCGTGTTTTCAAAATCAGAAAATGTAATGCTGTTTGGTAACTACATGATAATTCTTTTAACATGTACTTATAACTGAATTTCATAGCTCAGTGTTAGAATGTTGGATTCTCATACTGACGCCCTGAGTTCGGTTCCCGTCACGGACAAAATCGACGGGTAGGCTCTTGACTGCCATCGCCATTTTTAAAAAGATGGTGAGCTTCGCTCCAAGGATTTAATGAACTTTCATCACGTTCAACAACGTGGTGAGTGCGTTTTTCACTTACCCCGGGATTTGATTTGGTGGTGGGGGGGTGTCATTAAATTCGCAATATGAAGCTCTCTAAAATAAACATTACCGTATGTAAGCTCTCTACTTCATTTGAAGGGTTACCCAGACAGGAACATTCAGAAAGAATGTTTGCCAAAAAGAAAAGTCTAGTGGGGTGCCCCATAAACGTCATAAGAGAGACAATAATGTAAGGACCCCACCGAAAGGCACAAAGGCAATGAAGGGTAATGTTTATTTTTGCAAAATCTTTTTGTGTATATATGAACTATATAAATTATTTTATCTTTATGTTTTTTTTTTATTTTATTTTATTTTTATTTTTGTTTTTCTTATTTTTTTTATTTTTTTTATTTTATTTTTATTTTCTTTTTTATATTTTATTTTTTTATTTTAATATTTTATTTTTTATTTTATTTTTATTTTTTTTATTTTTATATTTTTAGCTTGCTTTTTTCTCCCACAGAATTTAGGGGGGTGAGGGTTCTGGTCTAGAATCCTCTTTGGGTTTCAAAATTTCATCATTTTCTGAGATAAAAATTTGGAGGAGGGTGGTTTTTTGAGGGGGTCTCTGAGGTGGTGAAAAAATGTCAGAATATATTTATTTTAGGGGGGTGAGGGTTTCTGACCTAAAACCCTCTTTGGTTTTAAAACCTCGATTATCTTCACTACTGGTATGATTACAATTTAGACCTGAATGATATTTTCCGAACTCATAAAGAAAATGTAGTATTCGCCTGGAAGGACTGCAGATCAATAGGGTTTACTCCGAGGAAGCATCCACTCGTAATTTGACGGCAAAACTTAGAGGTAGATTCTAAGGAAAGACAAAGCTTCGAAAAGGTCAGTAAGTTATTTGCTCGATTTTTTGCAGAAATATTACGGCATCATAATTGTAATTATTTGTAATTACTAGAATCGTTTGATATGTAGAATTACATTTACAGTCTTTCATTTACATGTGTATTTGAGAAATGGGCTTGAGCCACCGTAGAGAACTGTTAGATGTGAGACGGAATTATGTAGATTGTTAGCTTGTGGTCAGAATTAATTTTGTAATTCGCTATTAGGTTACTTCGTGGTAAACCAGTGCATTTATTAATGCGTTATGTCAGAATTTACACATGCTTGAATTGTGAATTTGGAAACATGGTTGAAGTATGTCAGATTAGTTACTATGGACGTATGAATATATCAAAGCGTGGATATTTGAATATTTGCGTACTTTGTATGAGTTGTAAGGTAAAAAAAAAATGCGTCTGATTTTTGTGATATTGTTTAGTATAACGGGATTAGGAATATGTACTGATGTGACGGAATTTATTGATGTATGTATAAGAAGTAATTGATACCGTGCTGTAATACGACGTTTGTTTTACTATGCAAGAACGTATGGGTATCTCGATGTGAACGAATGCGTGACCGAAGAAATTTAATAGCTGTTATCTGATGATAGGCTGTGTGTAGTGTTAGACGAGAGGGCTAAGGAAAAAGATTGTACCGTCCTTGTGTTTTCACATGAAGCTTTTTAGGGGACAGAGAAACTTCCGATTCCATTGGATCCCAAGTCTTCAAGAGTTGGAGACGAAATTGAGGCTGTAGCCGAGACAGTCGAAGTCGACAGAAGGGAAGTTGTGGGAGAGAAAGTGGAGGAGGAGTAGAGGGAGTCTGGAGAAAAGTCGAGGAGGAGGAGGAGGAGGAGGAGAAGGAATTTGGAGAAAGGTCGGGGAGGAAGAGAAGGAATTGGGAGAAGTTGGAGAGAGAAACGATACAACAGATGAGTAGAAATGCACGGACAGGTGGAAACAAATATCACACTGCTAATCAAGTGACGCAATAGGCTTATTAAAGGGTCGAGCGGAAGGAGTGTAATCGGAAATTTGAGTCATTTTGATTATTGAATTTTTATTCATTGAATTTCAACCGTTTTTGTACATTTAACCATCTAACCGTCGGCATTGCTGACTGGGGGCACGGAGCTTTGCATCTATCTTTCACTAAATTTAACTTCCAACAAAATAGAGCCTGGGTGCACCCCACCCATAGTCAGCCTCTTCCATTTACTGGAGAATCCCCATATAAATGGTTGCGAGACCACGTCGACGTTTACGAGGAATTGTTGAAAGATAACTGGGCCAGCGATGAATCATTACGAGAGCTAAAAGCGTTAATTAGACTTCAGCTGGACAATATTCAATATGAGACAATGCGCAGCTTAATTCCAGAAACGGCGATCAAATACTTCTGGAACTAATGATCTGATAGTTGCATCCCCAAAATTAGTTAGCGATTCACTTCTGCGTAGATTATTTGGGCTTCGTAAGGAAAAATTTCCAGCGTTGGCAGTTCCACTGTGTTATCGTCCAGCGGATACTCTTCGCCAGGATATTCTCTTTGATATTCCAGGAACGTGCCCTGTGGTGCAGCAAAATCTCGTTCTTAATGATATAGTTCTTCTTCCCATGGAGGCTGTTGAGCCGGCTCTGGCATAACCATCATGCTAGACTCTAGATAAAGCAATAATAATTCACTCATCGCAGGGACAACAATCCCACACACTAATATTTGTATTGTCGATGATCGTGTCGAATGGTGAAATTTAATGTATTTGGCAGTATCTCGAACTACAGCAATGTGGAGAATTGTCTACGACAATAATCAATCTCAGGTAGGATACACCACTATAATTCCCGGAACGGTAAAGAAAAATTAGCTGGCAATCAGCGAGATGACAGAAAAAAATAAAAGCGGGCTTGATCGTGATGCTGAATTTATCTTGACACTGAAGCAACGATAAAATAATCACTGCGCTTGCTGTAACTCAATAATGTTCTGGGAGTATTTTCCTAATGATGCACGACAATTCACTGTGGACAGAATCGATAGTAGTCTATGCCACACACGCGAAAATATCGCGCTGACATGTCTTGAGTGTAACCGAAGTCGAGGAGCTAGTGTCCTTTTCTGGAGAGAATCCAAACATTTGGTAATTGTGTATTTTCCGGAATTACTTGTAATTGTTTATTGACAAATCCACGCTCAGGAGCCAGCGCATCTAGTTTGTAGATTGCGGTCCTACCTGTAGATCTTACAGCGCTGTTAATTTTATGTGTGGTTACACTCTAAACAGAATCAGTTGCTCTTTTTATACCACCTTCAAGTTCACCAGGTTCATATAAATACCTGAATGTCGAGTTGCTGTTCAGAATGATCTCACCGGCGAGTTGCGTCACTTAGCCGGCATGTGTTTCTTCGCGATTGCATCGACGGGTTTCATAGCAATTCCACACCTGACTTCGTTGTTTAAGGCGGCTATCATGCGCGGTAGTCTTGCAACCCATTCCCGAGATCTGTTCTTGCTCAGTAATTCCTGGGCGTACTGATGTCCAAACAATCGCTCAGCAAGTGTTCGATTAATTAGTTCAACAATTGCCTGATCACGATGTATGACTGTATGTATGCGTCTGATTTCAAAGTTATGCTGCTGCATCAGCGATATTACGCCGCTAAGAAATTATTTGCCAGGATCAAACGGTAGCAATCGTGGCCATCGCAGGCCGCCAGACTGCCCGTATCTCGCAAATAAATTCGTTCAAACGCTGCTGTGACTTCAGTTACTGTTTTAGTCGAGAGCTGTTCCTTGTATCTACTTGCAACGTCGACGACCGTCCACGCGTATTTGAATATACGAGTCTCTCGTTTGCGTAATGTGCCATGATAGTATCATGTGGTAAAAAACAAAATACCTGCCTGATGAACTTCATTGGGAGTGCTGATATCAAACCGTCCATGTTGAATCTTTTAGGCAGCGGCAGATAAATTTGCCACATTGCCTTTCGGGACAACCAATCTACAGCAACACCAGTTTGCTAATCGCTGATGTACCTTTCCAGAACCCTCTTGGACTATTATAAATCGACTCCATTATAAATTACCGGACAATTAATTACCCGCCCCTATTGCTAACTTACCACGCATAGCTGATCTTATCAACCAGTTGGCGAGCGATTCTCTCATGTTTTCATTTTTTACCGACTTCAAGGTATGAATCAACTTGACATAAGCCATTTGTCGTTGTTGTAGTTCTTTATTTTTATACACGACATCATGGGTGTGGCACACTTGATCAATCGCATTTTCTGGAAATTCGACAGGTTTTGGTTGATTTTTGCGTCAAGTCCGATATTAGGTCGGCTTCCAGGACCATAGTAATTATATCCCGGAAGATGTTTTTGCTCTGGGTACGTAGCGAATGGTGTTCCTGGCAATTTCCCGAGTGACGCAGCAATATCACCAGCACCTGACGTCTTTTGAGACGCCACAAACTTATATTTTTTTCTTGCAGCATTTTGCACACTTGCCTCTAAGTGCTCGCCTGTTATTCTTCGTCGTTGTTGCTCTTAGCTTAGTTGTATCCGTGACCGCCTCGCATAGAACACAATATAGACTCATCATTATAAATACTACATGTTGCTACACGATGAACGTGATTGATTTGCAGCGACACGCGAGCAAGCACCCGTCGAACATCATTCAGTATTACCAAACTGTATTCCAGCCATTATCAATGGTCCGTCCGGGTCTGATATAATTCAGATGTTGTTCAAGTTGATAATGAGTTGGATCAACAGGGATAAACTATAATTAGTAGCGCAAGCGATGTTTTGATGTTATCAAGGAATTCAACGAAGCCGCGGACGATAAAGATGTTGTTGAATTTATCACCTACATTAATGATCGGCGTCTTGATGGCAGTATTAACAATCTTGTAGTTTACGTTGATGTCATGCTTGACAAACAAACCAATCCAGCCAGAATATTTTCAGGAGGAAAACATAAAAACACAGATATCATTTACGTTACGGAATGATATGCTAAGATCACCAAATTGATTAGAGATAACTCTAATTTTTGGGTTATCTTTAACGGCTTTGATACACATACACTGCGAAATATTCATCAGATTTGGTGTCCCGGCGACATAGACATAAATAAGTTAAAAGCTTCTTTGCACATGCTCAGAGAAATCCACACGGATTCATTGCACTTAAATGACACGATCCAGTAACAAGATATCGAACTGGCTTCAATAAAATCTCTGGCTGAAACACGCGTGCGGGGTGTCTCTTTATATTAAAGAAATATATTTACTATATAATGTACCAAGAACAAATTAACACATTTGAGACTGCTAAATTTGTTCGACTGGTAAGCGCCATTGAGAAAATTAGATCAGAGATGTCTCGCCAATATGAAACTCGAGCGGTTGTTTGTCGGACCATTTTTCACGGTCTGTCACGCACATAAAAACAGTTAAATGATGAATTCCTCCCTACGGATGTTAAGCAGATGCCCATCTAGGTCTGTCGGCCGAAATTCTATTCGTGACAACGACGGATTATGACATCGTAAATAAACAGGATTAGCGAGCACTGTCACAATCAAATGACCAGGTGAGACCTCGGGAGAAAAGCTGTAAAGAAAATGTCCTTGCGATGCTTGCATCCCCCCCCCCCCGATCCAGCCGCATTATAGCTACAATCCACTGCTTCACTTTCAAAATTTACAGAAATTGTCGACGTAATATTAACTACACCATGCGATACATGACGACCATTGGATCTTTATCGTGTCAGATAATATCTGGCGGGCCTCTTATTTTGTCCCATGACACATTGATCTTCAGAAAATATTCGTCAATTATGTCATTGTGATACTACTGAAATTTATCGATATACAAACCGGGTAGTTTGAACATAGGCATCTGGGCTTCGGTGATCTTAAAATGGTCAAGAAATGCGATTTTGTATTTTACACCGCTTACACCAATGATATCACCCTGGGGAATTACTGTGTCTGTCATAGATTTTCGAATGAGTTCTGCATCAGATTTTTCACCTGGTTCTGATGTTGTACTAAGTGATTCTTTGTTCAAGATCATCATTCGGATATTCAAGTATATATTTCTCCAGTAGATCCCTCAGATTTCTTTGCGTAATTTTTTATTCCTCCGCTAATGTATCGATTCAAGTTTTAGTAGGAAAATTAAGCCTGTGCACTACTCCAGTAAGTCTTAATTCCCCCAGGTATAGATCATCATAGAAACATACCACGTATTATTTACTATATGGTTTTCTCTCTCTCTCTCTTCTTGTAGGAAGGATCTACATTAATAAAACATTGCAGAAATTTTAATACTGTGGAATTTTCATGAATATTTCTTGCTCTGATAGATAATCAGATCGTTGTGGTTGTGGTCGCCCAACAACAGCTGTTGCAACCATCGGCCATCCCAGCACGGTTCTGATCGACGAATTTATATATGTCAACGGCATAATTGGGTTTTTATATTTCAATGGCGGCACTCAACGTTGGCTCGTGTACCGTGATAGCAATCTTTGATTTTTCCCAGTTATTGATTTGATTCTATACTGAATTTTGACTTATTCAATTTGATATGATCCTGTTGGAATTCCAAAAACTTGCCAGTCGGTATCCTCTGACCCCTTATTATACTGATACGCGAATACTAGTGAATTGTTAGAGGATTATCCATCAAATGATTTAGATCTGATATTTGGCTAGCTATAATAACGTCGTAATTGTACCAGTGCGGTTTCAAGTGACCGACCATAAGTTGCTTTTATCGAAGTGGGAAAACCAATATCGAATTCCGGCGTTGTGTAAGTGGTGATCTGTTCCAGCTGATTGGTTATTTATGCGGTCATTATTATCTAACAGATACTAAATGTGGCGCTGGCAACGTTGCTGTCGCCGTCGGGACGGTTGCGTTTTTGTGATACCGACAATAAATATCACTAATTGCAGCAAATTCACTGTCTGATGTTATACCGACATTTAACCTCGTTGATATTATCGATGATGTATTTTTCATACGCTCGGCGATAACGTTTCCAGCGATGCCTTCCACGCACATGTTTTATTATATCTGTACGATTGTGTGGATTCGTTGTCGCTATTTATGGTATTAAGTAATGAATTGAGACGTTGCTGAGACGAATTCCAGACACTATCAATACTTCGTTGCGGTTAAGTGTTTGTCTTATGGATCAACTATGAATATTTCCTCGGTATTCTGATTTAGAATGACTGACAAGGCTCCAGAAAATCTAGCGGTTCAATGACGACACGGATACTTTGTAAATATCCTAAATTTCGCAGAGGTGAACACTGACAGCCTGTGCACTCCGGTGACCTCAGCGGTATATTTGATGGTGTTACTTTGTTTTAACCATGTTGCTGATCCAGACCCCACCGTGTATACCGCGTTGATGAACGGGGTCGTATAAATTACGCCATCGAGATTAATGATACAAGTTTCAACACGGGTTCGGTTGTTCCAGCAACTGATCACGCATGAAACAACCTCTGAAGGTTGTTATGTTTAGTAGCCGAGCAGCATTAAGTAAATCAAAATTAGACATTGGGAGTTTAAGCGAAATGTTCCTGGCAGTTGCAGACCTTGACATTGTTCCACAATTATTCTTTGATACTGATTGTAGCTTTTTAATCTGACCAGGTCTAAGAGTGACATTGACGTGTTGACATTATAATATTATGAATGATTTAATTATATGTTTTCTAGGGGTGCATCTACTGTTCTCATTCGTCCACCAACACCTTCTAGCTACTTTGTTTTGTCTAATAATATTAGAGCGATTGGTCTGTAACCAACAGGACCAACCGGTATATCATTAATAGTAGCTCGCACATGTATGTAAAGGACAGATTGTCTGAACAAATCTAGATGTTCCAATGAGAAATAATCGATCGGATAGAACGACGAGAAAGCGCGCTGAGATATCTGCAGACCAGTATCAATATTTTGATCACGCCCATGAATCTCATCAAACTATGATACACCCGTGCTACGTTGTTTTGTTCGAAATTCAGCATTATGTCTTCCGATGGTATCTGGTGTCCGTTTATTCTTAGTGAAATCGTAGACATCCTTAAACCGTCAAACACCATGGGGTTTCTTTCTTGATTTTCCAATCTTGTGTTAGCTTGAAATGCAACGAATATATCTCGTGGTGGTGCGGAAATTCCCTATTGAGATGCTATCTGCAATGTAAATTTATATTCCATGCTTGTAACTGAGTCAGAAGTCATTGTCAGCCATGACTGCGTCGACTAACCACCGCCACCCATGAAAGGGAGGAGCCGTTGTTCTTCAGTGGTTGATAGTGTCATCGTTGGCATCCATAAAACCATCGGCGTTAACCTGTAATCGTCGTGCTCCAAATCCCAAATTGAATTTTGGATCAACGGAGATGACTGCCAGGGATACGTTGGCGTCAGCGTTGTTGGCATGTTTTTTGGGGTCGTCCTATGTTATAATGTATATGTTCAGAGTGGTCCGTAATATCCGTTGAGAACATTATTGATGGACCAGCAGACCTATAATAATCATTGGAATATCTTGCAAGACCGAGTATCATCGTAGCAAACATCGACGTCATTGTGACATGCTTCTATTTTTCTACTATCGATGTTATATGAGGCACTTTTAAATAACGCCACAATATCATTATTAACAAAACCACATTTGTCACTGGCTGCATAAAGTATTGTCATTTTTCACAAGTTTACCCTGAACTTCAATGAATGCCTCACCAGGTAGGAAATAGCTTGATGTATCCTGGTCTTGTAGTTCGATTCGTCCACGTTGGTTTGGTTCTCGTGCTTCATAGGAGTAATATTGATAATCAAGCACAGATTCGTCTTTAAGTACTGGAGCGTCCATGTCAAATGCGGGATCAGATACAAGCTTGACTTGAACATTTCATTATATTATTTGCTGTTTAAAACGATGTCGAGCCAAGCCACTTCCCGCTATTAGGTTTGCAGTTATTTTTTTGTCTATCTCGGCATTTTGTTTGTTTTGTCAGTGGCACGCTGGGTGAAAGCAAACCAGCTAATTCTGTTAGTCGTTCATTTGCGGCGTGATTTATTGTTTTACTGGCACTTGCTGTCATCACTTCGATGCCGGGCAGTTTTAATGACTGCGGCTGCGGTTTTCGTCGTATTAATCGTGCGAATCTGTCAATGACAGCTGGGAATGCTTTACCCTTGGTATCATCAACAGTGCCAATAGCTCTATCACGAACAACTTCGATATCTTTCATTTCTTATTGTTTTGCAACAGGGATCGCTTTGGGGGCTATGCTTCTGTATAAACCTTCAACAACATCACCAATCCCATCTCCGTAGATAACTTTATATACTGGTAATCGTGAATTTATAACCCTGACTATCACAGGTCCACTTTAAGCATTGTGTATAATCATGTTATTTTGTTATAACCGATCTAATTGATCAATTACTGTAGTAATCGTCAGAAATTTCATTGATAAGTGCCCGATAAACGCTACTGTCCATGACGCCACCTGTGAAAAATCGCTGACAAATATCAGCTGGTTCATTGATGATTTCGGGAGAATTATTTCCGGCTCGTCTTCCATCTATCAAAATTTCTAGTCGGTCAACATCAGCGAGGATGTGATGTGATGTGATGTGATTATGATTTTTAACGTAGCTTTAACAATTTTTCAGTCATATCGCTACGATGTCTGCAGTGTGGCAGTTTATAATGATGTCTAGCACTGGGGCATCATGCCGCAGACATGTAGCATGATGTCCCACCTAGTCACATTATCCTGACACTAGGTCGACCAGTCCTGGCACTAACCTCTTAATGCTGAGCGCGAAGCGAGGCAGCTGCTAGTACCATATTTATGTCTTTGGTATGACTCGGTAGGGGTTTGAACCATGCAACCTCCCACATTCGAGGCGGATGTTCTAACCACTTAAGCCACCGAGTGGTCCAAGTTCAGATTTTTGTTTGTTGGTGAAATGAACTGTATGACCAACATAATATGTGTACAATTTAACGAATCTAAGTTTAAGATATGCTATAATGGATTCAAGACGATCATGTACAGATGCAAAGTAGGAAAACATAATCCCCCTCCCCAATCTGCTATTGCATGGGGGTGGGGATTTGTCGTGGTGGTGGTGAGGGGGCATACAAATGAAAACAAGAAAAGTGTTAATTTCATAAATTTATTTTATCTAGCACAATTTAATGTGAAATAAATAGTACAGTTGCCAAGTCTACTTGACTAAAGAAAACAAGACACATTTTATGTGCCAAGTAAAGAATACAAGAATACAACAATTTCATGAAATCTAACTTACACATTTCTACTTTGAAGCAATCAACACTACAGGCACCAAGCAACTATTCTCAGTTACTAGACACAAGTCATTTAATTGGATGTATACTGCTTGCAGCAGCATATGATGTGATATCTAACACGCTATGTAAAAGCTTTCAAAAGGAATGACAACACCTACGTAATAAATAAAGACACACAACATAGTGGCCAGAGTTATAAATAATTAAGAAAACAATGGAACATGATTCATGTCAATGACATACCAACTGCCAAAAGTATAATTAAAAAATTGTAAACTGTGCCGATTTTTTTCTTGCCGTCTAAAATGCTTGCTTCTTCTTTTCATTTAAAAGTAAAAAAAAAAAGTTTTAACAAAATGGAGATAAATGTAAATTCAGAAATGCAATTAACTTAAAATGCTACATGACTTTCATCCCAATTTTTGGTAAAGATACAGGCATCTTTACAAATACACCCCAGTTCTTTAAAGAGACTATAAAGAGATACGTTCATTTCAACAGTCTGATAGGTATACCCCAACAAGTTTCTGAAATTTAAAAAAAAAAGACAACCAAAAACGATGACATCAGAGCTCAGGAATTTTAACCAGGTAAATGAATGTACCAGATTTACCCATAATGCCCAGCAGATAATTGCCCAAAGACTTGAAAAAAATTATAAGTTTGTACAAGAATGTCCACATCTATCATCGTCTGCTATATATTATACTTTTAACGGAAATTTACATTTCTTTTCCTGCTTTGAAAGACTGAACTTTTGTGTTGTCAAGGTATGTAATAATCAATTTTAATTTCTCAAAGCATCTTGTTCTGAACACTGGTAGAGTATAATGGGTTTTTCTTTTCGATACAGCTGAAATGCAATACAGTAAAACACACAACACCATGGACTCCGATCTACTATTTCATAATGAGCTGGTAGATCAGAGTATGTGTTATTTTGGTTGAAATGGTAAGAAGAACATCAGGCATAGACCCTGATATTCCTGTCACCACTTTGTGTTGTTTTGATTGAAATGGTAAGAAGTACATCAGGAATAGACCCTGATATCCCAGTCCCCAGTGTCACTAAATTTCTCAAAAGTGCTTCTCAAATTAAGATTTTGCACTGTGAAGTTTCTCATAGTTCTAATGATGCTGGGAATTTCCTCATAGGTAGAGATAGTAGAAATCATGGAAAATAAGTCTAAAATTGACAAAATTGAATACGAAGAAATTTGTTTATTCTTGAAAAGTTATATGATCAGTTCCTAAGATTTGAGAAAATTATATGTTTTCCACATAACTCTTTTCAGATGAATTAGAGATTATGACTTCATTTGAATTGGTCACAACTGCAGAATGTTCATTAAAAAATTAATTGTTGTTGACACAGTAATAAGAAATATCTTTCAAAATCTCAATTTCTCAATTTTAAGGAAAAAAATCTGAGATGTTTAGTTAACTGATGCCAGAGGGACTGTGTGACTGAAGAGCTGGGTTTGCAATGTTCTCAGTTACAGGTATTTTACACAAGAGAAAATGGTGTGTGTGAGTGTGTGTTTATATATATATTGTCTCTTACACATGGGTACGTGTTACCTGAACAAACCAGCTCAGCTTGGGTTGGCTGCCTTGGTGTGTCCTTGGGAAAGGCACTTAGCTTCCAATTCCCTAGCATGATATAGCAAATAATTTGTTCACAGTGCAGTTAAAACTGAAACAAAAATACCCCAAATCTCACTTAGGTGCTTAATATGGGTAAGAAATGGCAGGTGAATAAATTAGGTACATGTATTTAAGCACCCAAATATACATATTAAATGCATATACAAACATGTACAAAACAAGAAATCTGTCTATACCAAATGAATGCCCTTGCAAATATATATACATATGATGATGCAGATGAAGAGCAAAGTTCAAAGTTTAGTAGGGTGTAGTAACTCTATAAAAATTGCTTCAAAACAATGAAAATACCAGCTGGTGTCCATAATGTAAACCGTCGTTACCATTTAGTTCTAATTGATGAAGTTTACAAGTTACTGAGCAGAAACAAAACTGGCAATAGATAGGAAGTAATATGACAGATGGACATGGGTAACACTACTGGCTACTGATAGGAAGTAATGTGACAGATGGATATGGGTAACACTACTGGCAATGGATAGGATGTGACAGACTGACATGGGTAACACTAATGGCTATTGATGGGAAGTAATGTGACAGATGGATACGGGTAACACTACTGACTATGGACAGGAAGTAATGTGACAGATGGACTGGGTAAAACTAATGGCTATAGATAGGAATCTATGTGACAGATGGACATGGGTAACACTAATGGCCTCATTGACAGTTATGGTGGGGACATAAAACCCAGAGTTTCTCATAGGTGTTTGCACTGATACTGTTTTTTTCCTTCAAGTTGCATTGTTAAGGACTAGAGTGATACTTGTCAAATATCTTTGAATGTCATCTGTCTAACTGACTGATATGGATCCTAACATAATGCAAAATCATGCTTTATTTTGGCTTCCTTTTTGCATTTCACTCATTCAAGCAATGATTCAATTGGCCTTTTTAATCACTGACTCAGCCAATTTAATCACTGATTCAGTTAGCCCATTTAAGATGAAAGTTGTAATCAAATTGGACTTTTTTTTGTATGATGAACAGAAGGTGCAGTGGCTTGGTGGTTAACATGACAGACACATGACTGAAAAAATCTGGGTTTGAATCCTACTATTGGATTAGCTTGGGCTGGCTACCATGGTGTGTCCTTCAGCAATATATTTGACTCCAACTGCCTTGGTACTAAATAACCTGTGTTGCTTTGCTCTAAGACACCAAATCAACAACAACAACAGCATAGTGTTGTACATACATTCTCCAGTTACATCTCAAAGAAATATTTCCTTCCTTCTGTATTTATCATGACGATCAGTTCTTTCATTTTGCTATCAATAAACACATTTAATTGACAGCACTATTTCTTGATACTGAAGATGACAAATAATGTGCGTGATAATTTGACCCTGAATAACTTAACCCTTTGGTACAAAAATGCTCTGCATCTTTATTAGTGTATGTACCGGTATTCCTTTAAAATTGTCATTTTTCTTTTAGGGTGGTGGTTGAGATAGAGATGGTGGGATTTTTCAGCAAACAAAATGGGATATATGGTGAAAACATTTGAAAATTGAATGATAAATATTGAAATTTATTTATTTAAAACTGTATATGTTGCACAAGAAAAATTATAACAGGTGCCTTACATTATTGCATGAGCATCTGGGCCGGAACTTTTGTACTCGATTAAAAGTAATTATGCACCGATTGGTCAGAAGCTGATTGGAATCTGTTCCTGCATGGTTGATTGACAGATGCTACCTGCAGACAAGGAATCAATTAAACAGACAGACAGAAAGATGTAACCAAGATAGAGGTTTACTTTCTGCATACTGCACAACAAAGGAATATAGGTCACAATCACATCAGTTATAGTTGTTTGAATATGTGCAGCATTTTTTCAATGACAACTGCACTCAAACATCAACATTGCACATGTGAAATGAGTATAGTTTTATCTTTATATTGTTTTTCCAGAGCAACATTTTCAGTACATGTATATTATGGGTGTTGGGGTTGGCAGGGAGGGATAATTTCATCATGTACGAATACTGATCATAAAATAGACTGCTAAAGGTTTAAATGTTTTCCAGTTTATTCAAATAAACATACCAAGATTTCTTCCTTTCAAGCTCTTTCCGTGTGTTTGGAAAAGAATCGGAAGTACAGGACATAACGTGTATGATCCCAATGGTGAATCAATATGATCAGACTGGTTCACACTTAATTTGTACACTAAATATCTATCAAGATATTTATGTTTCATGGATCCTATATCAGACTGGTTTCATAAAAAGTGTACTTTGGATTCATCCTCTCTACAAATGAGTACACGACTTTGGATCATCAAGTTTCAATGTATACATTTTTTTAAAAATAAATAAAATGGTAATGCAAAAATAAATATACTGAACTGAGATCTATTAAGTGATGATGCTGGTATCAGAATGGATCTGTGCAAAATATTACTTATCCACTTTCAAAAACTAGTTTTATTAATTTTGAAACCTGATGGAAATACATGTTACTTTACATCTGCAATTCTTATTGAGCCTAGCTAGTTGCAATTCTTATTGAACCTAATTGTTTCTCCAAGTTGGTGCTGTTTTTATGTTCTTGAACATTTGACAATCTATAAAAATAACATTCACAATAAACAAGCTGAATATTATAATATAAATTTGCTGAAAGTGGACTAATTACTTTTCATGATTTTAAAGCAAATAAACAAGTTTGATAATGGATTTAGCGCATGACTGTAAATGCTATATGCTACCCAATGACATTGACGAATGTTACATTACTGTATGACACTGGAAATGTATTACATCCAGTTACAATGCAAGGTCAAGTAAACATTATGTAATTAAATACTATCTTGCACAATATCCTATTGTATACCAAAACCACATCATTACTCATTTTAAGGTGTAATGATGGTGATGATTTCTGACTAGAGTGGTTCCTTCTAATTTCACACCTTTTTGCTTATTTCCAAAGCTTTTTGATACAAATCCTGCTTCTCTCTAATATCAAATTTACTATCACTTGGTGTTTTGGAAGCATAAGGTCCTTGGTCAAAGTCCATGAAATTTTGTGACATATTGCTCTCAAGTCCATCATGGTGACTCTGTGAATCAAGTTCATTTGGGCTGTACCTTAACTCCTCTGAGCTATCGTATGAAAAATTGAGGATATCAGCTGAAGAGTTGGAGCCAAGGCTACAGACACTGAGTCTCTTCTCGGTCTCTTCACTCTGGTTACGACTTTTTAGAATCCCTTTCCGTTTTTGAACAATAGTCACATTGTCACAGTCACATTGCTGGCTTTTAGTGACACCACAGTCAGGGTTGTGACAAGCTTTGTCCAGGATAAAGTTAAAAGCACCTGAGATAAGAGTGCTTTTGTCCTTTGAAGGATTGGAACTTAGGTGATCCGGAGAATCTATGGCTGAATCGACTTCACAATGACTCAACACTTCTAGGGACTTTGATTTTTCTGGGGTCAAATCGGGACTTTTACGGGAAATATCTGCCAGTGAACAACCACTGTCTCCACTACTAAACTTTCCTTTACGTTTCAGAATACCCCTTATTGGCTTCCTTTCTGAATCAAACACTTTTTTGGTATCTGACATAAACACACTGTCCTCAGTACTCATCTGTGAGGAAACTGGCTGAGCATTTGTAGCACCACTGACACAAAAGCTTTCTGTGTTACAGGATTGAAATGGATTTAAATTTTCTTTAACTATCTTGCTAGCTTCCCTTGGGTCAGCTATTTTTGGCTTCTTAAGAATTCCTTTCAAGGGCTGTGCGGGCTTTGGTTGCTGTGACATCTCCAACTCTCCTTCACTTTCGGATGATGATGACATGCTCTGGTTTTGACAACGAGACACTGGTTTCAGTATCTGCAAGTTGGGATATGGTCTCATGTCAGGGGTCTGCTTGTAACCCATGTTGACCCACCAGTGATTTAGGATGTCTTCCATTGCAGCTCTTTTCATGGGATTTACAGTCAAAAGATGTCGAATAAGACCTGCTGCTTCTGGTAAAAGGAAAACACAAACTCGTCAAACATTTTTCACTACTGCTGTTAGACTTTATACTGTAAGTCAATCAACGAGATAGTGGAGCACATGAATACATGCTATTAAGTATTTCTAAGTTAAGAACTATATCAAAACATTGGTCACAACTATAATTATCTTCATCATTGCACATGAAATTGTGATTATTGACATTATCAGTCATCACCATTATCACCACAACCATCATCTTTCTACATAATAAGCATGGTTCACAACTTTTGTAAATGACCGTACCTACATCTTTAATGAAACTGTACTGACCTTCGTAAATGTCTTTAAGTTTCAATACCTTGTTCAGAACGAGGAGTATCATTACAGTAAGTCTGGTAAAACAGTGACCAGTGTTTTTAATATTGTCTCTTATCGCATGTACAATGCCAACATTTTATTACATATTGCAAATTGACCCCAAATGATTGAGGTACATGCTGTTTGTTAGAAATCTAGTCCGAGTCTCTGACATCTGTCTGGTGACATTAGAGCCAAATGCCTATTGAAGAGTTCAAATTCTGATGCCCCATCGAGTGGTGCTTTGCCCTCCTATATTTCACAACCAAGGATACATGGAAATGTGTGAATTATGTAGCTTAATGTTTGGTAATTATGTATCTTAGTGTCTGGTAATTATGTATCTTTATTTCTGGTAATTAATATCTGTCACCTCACTCATACCACTGTTGTCTCCGACATCAGAACTGTTATTAAATCAAGGACCACAACAGTATCTTATATATGTCACTTAATGGACTAAATGAGTGATGTCACAAGTACAAATTAGCTGGCAAGGAGATAAATAGTTGAGCTGTTGACCTCTGCAAGTCACACATTTCCATGAATCCTTGGTGACAAAATAAAGGCAAAATTTGAAATTTCATTAGGCAATTGTCTCTGATATCACCTATCAGCTGAGTGACATCAGAGACTTGGACAACTAGAAATCTTGTGCAAAATGAATAGCAATGACCCTGATCTGACAGCTTATTAT
This sequence comes from Megalonaias nervosa, assembly GCA_016617855.1. Classification (NCBI taxonomy): domain Eukaryota; kingdom Metazoa; phylum Mollusca; class Bivalvia; order Unionida; family Unionidae; genus Megalonaias; species Megalonaias nervosa. The sequence goes on along the minus strand of JAECUM010003580.1, from coordinate 67,351 downwards.
TAGATGGTAGATTTGGATTAACACTCTCCAGGTCGATGTACATTACAAATAAAATTAACAAAGTACACGTCTTTATACAGAATGTTCTTTATCCAGATAACTGACTCATTTTGGGGGAATTTTGTTTATTACCAGTTACAAGGCGGTCACTGTACTGTCACCATGTTATCAGGTATCTATCTCAGGTGTAAGTGGATACTTATATGTGTGCGTGTGTGTCTATATATATATATATATATATATATATATATATATATATATATATATATAAATATATAAAAGCAACTATTTAATTAACAATATTTTACTATTTCATTAAAACACTGATTTTTATTGACAGCATTAATAAAACTGGGTTATATAATGTAAAAAAAGATTACCATGTTTATTATCATCCTTCTTACTGCACAGTCACCAATTAATGGGCACATTATCTCATCTTTTTGTTTAACTACCGAGAGCTTTGAAACAGGACCTAACAAGACAACCTGCCGATATTTTGTTCTGCTGCTTTCTTTTCAATGAAACTTTACACTAAATCCATAAATCAAGTAGCTGACTTTACAACACAACAGCATCTGATAACAAAAACAGGTTTCACAACAACATACCTGACGGTTTTGCTGGCTCATAATAGTCGCCACTGGTGATCTGCTTGCGCAAAATTCTGAAGTCTTTCCCATCAAAGGGCATTGATCCATAGGCCAGGGTATAAAGAACCACACCCAGGCTCCAACAATCCACCTGTGAATAAATAACCCAAGAACTGGAATACCAAAATAATGATTATAATGAATACATGTACATATTTTGATAAAGGAGACTGGGTACCATGAAATTCTAAGGTATGATTAACATTATACTGATTTTATATACGTTTCACATGTTTGTGTTTCATATTTTTGTTAAGAGTCAGGCTGAAAACTGCAATAGCTTAAATTATCTGGTTTTGCAAATGGCTTTTGCAAGTATCAAACTTGTTTAAGCTAAACTGGTACTCAAATTTTACATGGCTCTGCTATTTTCTTCAGTGATCAGTTACAATTATTTTAAAAAGCAAATGAAAATGAAAGTGATCTACAAATAAACTTCTATAGAATATAAATACAAAATACAAAAATTTGTACAATTCATGCTTTTTATTAGATAGGATGCTAATAAAGGTGAGTATTATCTGATACAAGGCTCTATCATGAAGCTTAATAGAACAAATACTAAAATTTATTGTGTTTAACATACTCCCATCTTCAAAAGATCATAGATCTTAATTTGCTGCCTGATGATGCAATGACAGATTAAGTGTATGGTGTTCGTTCGAGATTTCAAGATAACAACATGGACTTTCATTATTCAGTCCATCAGGCAAAGAGGGTGCCACAGCAGTTCAATTGGTTGAGTACTGGATTAGTTACCGATGGTTATGAGTTCAATACCTGCATACGCCAGACCTGGTTGGCTGCCTCGGAGTGTCTTTGGAAAAGTCATTAAGTTTCCATTTCCTTAGTATGATATAACCAATAATATAGCAGAAGGGCCATTAAAATGAACCAATCAACTGATAAGCAAAGGGGAAGATCTTGCTCCATGGATTTGTGTAGTAGGGTTTGTGTTACAGACAGGTAAATAAAACCCCATTTGTGTTACAGATAGCTAAATAAAACCCCATATGTGTTGTAGACAGGTAAATAAAACCCAGTTTGTGTTACAGTATGGTAAATAAAACCCCATCTGTGTTACAAACAGGTAAACAAAACCCTGTTTGTGTTACAGACAGGTAAATAAAACCAAGTGTGTTACAGACAACCCTGTTTGTGTTAGAGACAGGTAAATAAAACCCAGTTTGTGTTACAGACAAGTACATAAAACCCCATTTGTGTTACAGACAGGTAAATAAAACCTTGTTTTTGTCACAGACAGGTAAATAAAACCAAGTTTGTATTACAGAGAGGTAAATAAAGCCCTGTTTGTGTTACAGACATGTAAATTAAACCCTGTTTGTGTTACAGACAGAAAATAAAACCCAGAGGAAGCCACAATACAAATATTCTAAGAAGAGAATCCTTTCCAGACAGTATCCATTGATAACTGTTTTACTGAATAAAATAGAAATACTAATTTAGGGCATTGTCATCTACCACCAATTTTACTTTCCTGCTGCTATCTTGTGACAAGGTATGGCAGAATCTTTCGAAGATCTACAATTGTATAATAAATACAGGATTCTTGTGTAGAGCCCATCATTACAAAAATGAATACACTATAAATACCTTTTAGTAAATCACACTGTCACTAGTTTAGAAGTGAGGACACCATGCCGAAAACTGTTAAATCGTGTCATCAAAAACCTCATAATAATAAGGGCTGATAAAATGGTCTGTTTACAAATGGGATTGACTTGTGCAGTACTTGATATCTGGTTCTGAACGAGCTTGAGACAAGCACTGCCAGTATGGAAAAAACATTTTCAGTTTGAAAAGAGCTCTTCGCTGGATCTCATTTGACACTGAGATAATTCACTATTACCACTTCTACTGTTCATGCATGCTTTCCAGTAGAATTCAGTGAAAATAATCCTTTTGGAATTGATATTAACTTTTCTGGACACAAACAGCTTGAGATCAATTTTGATAAACCTCACTGGTATCCGATTCCACAAAAAAGGATTAACTGAAATCCCATTGATATTGCACTATAGTATAAAAAGGTAGCACAACTGATAAAACTGTTATATAAAAAAAACTTACTCAAATAGACACAAAAACCTGATTGAAATAGGCACTTCGTTTCTGTGCAGGTAAGATTTTAGCTGAAACCACAAACATTTTGGATCTAATTTTACAACAAGGATTATATCAATACCTAATGTGACTTTCAGAAACAAGGGATTCAAGTTGCTTCATCAAAAGATTAGCTTGTCTTTGTTACAAATAACAAACTTGCTTGGATCTGCCGATATTTAAGTCACGACCTCTGTAGGTTTATCAACTGTGCATGTTGTTTAAAAAAGAAAAGTAATTTCCTCCCTGCAGGTGAGAAGTGATTAAATCAGATAAGTTTGAGAGTGTTTTGTTATGTGAACTAAAGAGCCTTAAATGGTTTTGCAATAAAATTACACCTGTCAAGACCCAATGAAAGTGTTTCACTTTAGTACAAAAGTAAAGAACTAAGGACTTTGGTGTTATTTACTAGTGTGTCGGAAAAAAGAGAGAGAGAGAGAGAGAGAGAGAGGTGTAGTAAAACTCATGTTCAGAATAGTTTTGAAGTTGCTAGCAAAGAAAATGATCCGGCAGATCAATCATTACACATCAAAAGCCTCCCTCTATACAAACTGATAAAGGCAAATGGTTTGTGTGAAATGTATAAGTCTTCTTGTACACTTGAACAATAGGATGTTGAACTAAACATTTAGTTAACATGACTGCCAGAAGTTATATCATGGAAAAGATCACCAGTTTGCCAACAAAATAGAAGAGGAGAGAATTTATAATTAATTAAGCATACCTTTGCTGAATTCAGCTGTATAATTTTCAATTAATTTACACCAAATCATGACTCTATATTGCTTCCATCCTGACACTAATGCAAGCCAATTACTAACCACAGTTAGCACCCCAAAAAACACCACAGAATATTTTGTCAGTTTCTGTAACAAGAACTCTGAAATACGTTCTGATGGCCATGTCACTTATCTTCCCATTAATTTATTGTCCATTACACTCAGCTCACCTGTCTACTGATGTCACTTGTCCATGTCATGTGTCTGGTGTGATAAATACTTTCATTTATCACAATGTCCAAACAGCAATCACCTCTTAGAACAAGGTCTACCTCATACAAATGGACAATACTGTACACTAATGTGGAAATAAACCCAACTACATAAAAATGCTGATCTCAACAACAGCTCTCCAAGTATTAAAGGTCAAGGCTAATTTGTAACCATTTCAGATATCTTTCAGAGATCCCAATGGCCACAATTCCTTTCTCATATTCTGTTAACATGCACAATCTAACTGACTTTGATCCAGTCTCCATTTAATATATTGTGCATGATTACCCTTAATAAAAAAGGTCTTTTCTACTTTAAACTACATGTTTCTCTGACAATCTCATGTTACCACTCCAACACGTTTACAGCTCAAGATGAACAGGGTATCTGCATATTTTATGCAGACAATTCAACTAGAAATTTATAAAGAAATTTGTAACGGCATTGAATTAACACAACTTTAATTTTAAGAAATTAATCCAAATTTGTCAAAGTACTGCTCATGTGACACAATCTTGGCAATTACAACACAGTCTTATAGGACAAGTTCTGTGTTTTGCACCACAAAATACCATTTATTACATTTTTATCATGAGATATGCATAAATATTACCTTCATTTCCTAAATCATAATTATGCTGAAGTAAAAGCTAGGGATTGTTGATGATTGTTACCATATATATTCACTCACAAATCTGGTCCAACTGCAAACATCACAGATGGTTATCTGCTGTCACATAATGTGCTGGCAGATCATTGTCTACACTGTCTGTTCTATTCATTACTCCTTATAAACTGCACAGACCCAGCTCTGCTGGTACATTATGTGATGTCAGATCTGGTTATGTGCAGTCTGCACTTGGGTTCGTCTTGTAAGTGAGTATATACGGTATGTTAATTGGTATGTTTTTACTCATCATTTTGGGTATTAAATGCCCCTCCAGAATTAGAAACTTGTTTGAAATGACAAATGCAACATGGCCTCTCCATCTTAAAACATTACTCAACATTTCCAGCAATGAATTTTACTCCAGAAATGATTGATTAGGATATTTCTAAGTAAATTTTAATGCCAAGCAAAGTTTTAAGACTGAAGAGCCCAAGTTCATCAAAACACAGACATGGGTTTTTTGCTAACAGACACAGATATCCTTTGGCAATATTGGTAAAATTGTTTTGAAAAAGGAGAGATCATGGTATGAATATGGTAGTTCAGTTGACCTGTATGTGGCCTAGTACTTTAACTGTCAATCAACTATCAATTACAGGGATTGGTTTATCAGGGGATAAATATGGTAGTTTAGATGACCTTATGACCTAGAGCAGCTACTGTCAATCAATGGTCACTTACTGGGATGAGCATTGTGTACAGCAAATCATCTGATAACTACAGTAGGGTATGCATCATGTATGGACAAATCATCTGATAACTATAGTACCGGTGTGCATCATGTACAGGCAAATCATCTGATAACTATAGTACTGGTATGCATCATGTATAGGCAAATCATCCAATGACTATAGTACTGGTATGCATCATGTACAGGCAAATCATCTGATAACTATAGTACTGGTATGCATCATGTACAGGCTAATCATCTGATAACTATAGTACTGATATGCATCACGTACAGGCTAATCATCTGATAATTATAGTACCGGTATGCATCAATGTACAGGCAAATCATCACTATAGCACCAGTATGCATGATGTACAGGCAAATCATCCGATAACTATAGTACCGGTATGCAGGATGTACAGGCAAATCATCTGATAACTATAGTACCAGTATGCATCATGTACAGGCAAATCATCCGATAACTATAGTACCAGTATGCATCATGTACAGGCAAATCATCCAATGACTAGTACCGGTATGCATCATGTAGGCTTAGAAATCATCCGATAACTATAGTACTGGTATGCATCAATGTACAGGCAAATCATCACTATAGTACCAGTATGCATCATGTACAGGCAAATCATTGGATAACTATAGTACCGGTATGCATCAATGTACAGGCAAATCATCACTATAGTACTAATATGCATCATGTACAGGCAAATCATCCGATAACTATAGTACTGGTATGCATCAATGTACAGGCAAATCATCACTATAGTACCAATATGCATCATGTACAGGCAAATCATCCGATAACTATAGTACTGGTATGCATCATGTACAGGCAAATCATCTGATAACTATAGTATGGGCAAATCATGCGACCACTATAGTACTGGTACGCATCATGTATGGGCAAATCATCTGATCACTATAGTACCAGTATGCATCATGTATAGGCAAACCTGTCATGATTTTAATGATATAAACCATCCCAATGCAATATATTCGACCTGAGATGATATATCAATGCTACCCACAAAATACACTCCATGACGATACATATATGAAAAAGTAGAATTTACCAAAATAAGCAGAATTTTTCTCTCTTTCTACGAAAAGAGAATTATATATAATCATAGCTATGATAAAATATATCCCCAAAATGTAAAACAAGAACCGATGTATGCCCCTGTGGAGTATGGCCTGACTTCTGAAGATTATGGGTTAGTTTCGTATACAGAAATTGGCACTAGTCTGTGTCACCAAGATGCTTGCCATACTTGCAGACTCTGAAAAGAGCTGCATCATGATGGACACTGACTGCAAGTTGAATACCAAAACCCACATCATGTTAAAGTTATTTCTTTTAACACGTATTGTGATGCAAATCTCTAGACAACGAACAGGTCTCTAATGTACAGTGTAAGTTTGCTCGTAGAAAGTTACTGGATTTAGAAGAGCCTTAATTTGGAAGCAAGGCAGACTGAAAAATCCAAATTTGCACGACTCTTTTACACACATACATGCACAAGTATTGTTACAGTTAGAATCTGAAGCTCATTTATTCTAAACAATATTGATAAATATATCAATATCTTTCTGTACAAAATAGGTTCATTTCAGTATATATCTCAATACCTTTTTGGTACAAAATGGGTACATTTCAGTAAAAACTTAATACTTTCTGGTACAAAATTGGTACATTTCTGAACAAAACTTTATACTGTTTGGTATAAACTGGTACATTTCAGTATAAAACCTTTACTTGCTTTACCAAATGATGGCAATTAAAAAAGGTACTTTATCTGACCATGACCCTGTTGGAGCAAATTAAATAACCTATACTTATGCAATGATTTATATATTTTATAGAGTGCTGGATAATAAATTCTTTTAATTTTTCTAATATCAAAACATATTTACCTACACGTTTTCATAGATGAGCAATGGAGAAAGTAAACATACCCTAGAATAAAGTCCTACTGAAAGTCCCAATGACGCAAACTGCTAAACTTTTACAATAGAAAGTATAGTGGTTTGCAAATAGAGACCAAAATATGCAGCTGAGCAAGACCCACAATAACACCTCTTGATGTTTCATAAAAAAGGTTCTTACAAATCCCCTATTTAGAACTGTGCTATGACATTCCGGCATTCCCTCAGATCTTAATATCCTGTTTTCAAATTCTGTTTTTCATATACTCAAACTTATATCCAAAATGGAATTTAGACTGTAAACAAAATACTCTGACAGTGAGGGATTATTTCAGGATTCAAGCATTTACAAAACATCTATTTACTTGCTTTTAAGTCAAGTCAAGCTGCAAACAAAAAGATCCCGATCTGACGTAGCAAAAATGCCTGCAGATCAGGATCTATGTTGTTTGTTCTACTGATTACTCCTAACAACCTGCACAGACCCAGTTTTTCCAGCTCATGTGATGGCAGATCTGGGTCTGTGCAGTTTGCAGTTAACTAGACTTACAAGAGTACAGTATATACCATGAAGCATTGACAATTTATCACAAAACTGTACCAAGAAGCATTGCCAATTTACCACACAACTGTACCATGAAGAATCAACCATTTACCACACAAATGTACCATGAAGCACTAACAATTTACCACACAACCAACTACACCATGAAGCATTGACAATTTACCACACAACTGTACCATTAAGCATCAGCAATTTACCACACAACTGTACCATACATTTAAAATCAAATACAAACTGAAGGTATTATGAATATTTCAATGAATGTTTGTTTTGCTTTTTACTATTTCCTAAAAGACATCGGTTCACTAAAAAGAGTGAAGTCAAGGTCTATGTTATTTGTAGTTGGTCCCCAAATGATGGTGAGTATAGTAGCTAATATCACATATTCTCTCTTATAAGTCGGATCAACTGTAAACAGCAGAGATCCATATCTACCATCACCTAATGCACTGGCAGATCTTGGTCTAGGCAGTTTGATAGGACTAATCAAAGAACAAGCACGATACCTGAGGATGAAAGAAAGCCTTATCCTGTTTGGCATCCACTGGGATTATGTTATTTTTGGGCTCACGGGTCTATCAGCAGAATTCTAAATGCAAGTCTACATTTTTATTCTTTAAAATTAGCTAGCAAACAAAGATTTGGTAAAATGTTTATGTTACTACATGAAAATATGTGTGTGATAGAATGTCTGTGTCTAAGTATATTATTGGTTCTGAAAGTCTGTAATTGTGGACAGATATCAGTTACAGCCACCATTCCAGGTGCTGTTATACAACGAGTGGACTTGTGAATGTTAAAGAACTGATCTGACTGATTTTTGTGTGTAATAATATTTTAACACTGCTGGCAGCAATTCATGAAAAGGCTGAAAGTTGGATCTGTATGCAGGAAATAATGACAATATTGATCAAAATTATTGCCAAGATAACTAAATAATCAGTCTTTTTGTCAAGATGGACGACTCCTCCCCTTACAGCGATCAGATCTACCCACTTTAATATTACAGACTGAAAAGTATTTCCATTACTTTCCACGACAAGTTTTTCCAGGATTTTCCATGACCATGGGAACCCTGATGGACAGAAAAGGGTTTATCACTACATGCTCCTACCACTGTTGTAGTGTGGTCTAACAGTTAAAATTTAATTCTGCACAACACTGAAGAGGCTTTGCCTTTTAGAGTAAGATAACATGCATATTCAGCTGTCAATTGGTTTAAAAGAAAAACTGAAAAATACGCTAGCCTGAAGGTGATGAATCTTATCATAAAGTAATATATATCTACAATAAAATTTTATAGGTCTAATAACTTACTCTAGCTACAAATGCCTGCCTCATAAACAGCTGTAATAAAGTTGAAAACTCTGTTAGAAGTATTTTCAGGAAACGGGCAATAAGAGAGCTACATTAAGAGCTATTATTTAAGGTGTTCATGAACAATAAATGGCTATTTTTCTGTATTACAAATTTAAGTACTATTATAAATTGCCATTGGAGTTATATTTTGTCGTGATGAATTAAGTTCAAATTTAAGATGGATTTTATTGGTTGTATAAAACTAATCTTGCCGAGAGTCTGAAGAATGGGGTAATAAAACTCGCTGTCAATGTTGTTTAACTGTTATTCTCTAGGTGATAGGCAATAAAAAAAATAATTAGCTTTCTGTTAGACATCTGATTTCTTAAGTGTCTTCTCTTCTGAGGAAATAAAAAGGAGTCATACTTATATTACAAAGCATGACTGGAATTTTTTTAAGTGTCAATCTCCTAAACTTCCGAAAGTTAAAGTTAAACCTTAATATCCAGATGGGGTGCATTTTGTTGTAAGGCAAAACAAAATAATTAGCTGAGCATTCTGCCGCATCACTGCTAACTTTCATTCGGCATCAACAAATACTGTTCTTTTTACATGTATAATGCCTTTCAATACATCTATGTCAAGCACTGGACTTGTAATCCATGTGATGCAGGTTCAATACAATGCCCAGGTCTGCAGGGTTGCCTGCCATGGCATGTCTTTGGGGAAGGAACTTCCATTTCATTGGTATAATATACCAAATAATTTGTTGACAGTGGTTCAAAACCAACCAAACAATGAGCAAACCTTGTTTGCACCATTCAAATCCACCGTCAGATCTGGATCTGTGCAGTATGCAGTTGGACTCACCTTATAAGTGAGTATATAAGGTAATTCTATAACCCATAAAGATTAACGAAGCATAAAATAATTAAATTACATTTGTTTAATTCAATCTCTAATGTTTTAAACAAACTAACATAATCACCTCATAAAACCTACCAATCCGTATGACATCATCAATTCTGAATAATGTCATGTTGACATCAATTTTGCACGACATCTTTGACATCAATTTTGCATGACATCATCCTGATATCAAATTTGACCAGTGTGACAGATATGAGGATTCTGCTTCATGCACGTGTTACAAATAAAACTAAATTTATGGTTTCCAAGCGAGTAGGGAGTGACAATATAATGGGTGGTCCAGAATTGACATCCACAATTTGTCTTTTAACAGGCCTATCAACTATCTGTTTTTGCATCCATTTGTCATATATTACCATGAATGAATTTTTCATAAGATGTCCTTCAATTACATTTCTCCCTGCTTTCACAAAGTCAAAACCATAATGTTTCACACTCGAGAGTATAATGAGTTTTATTTTTATCTGTCATTCTTCTGTCCTGCAAACATTTAGTGGTCTGTAGATTACATTATGCTCTCGATCATGTATTTTATAAGTAAAATTACACTTCAAGGCAAGCCTAAGTAATTTTGGGGGGGATATATTTTACATGTGATTGAAGTAATTTTTGGGGGCATGCATTTTACATGTAATCAAACTCATGGGGGAGGGGTATGGATTTTATATGTAATCAAAGTCATTATGGGCAGCTTGCATATTACATGTAACAAATTTATTTTTAGCGGAACAGGTGTGTAAATCATGATGTACACTGCAGGAAATGCTCCGATGCCGCAGACCACATATTATCACACAGATTTGCAAGGCTGTAGTCTCATGAACACAGCAAGAATACAAAACAGTTGTTACTTAAGCCTAAATAATATGTAACAAATTTCACGACACATATCTGAGGAAGCAGTAATGCATTGTTAACTCAGAGACACTCATTTGTTCAAATATTACTTGCCTGCTCAGCAAATGTCTCACAAAGCGGTCACGAGTTATTTGGCTGGCGTAATTTCAAGGAACATGGTTCAGTTACGATGAACTCTGCATCACGCTACACTGGTATATTAGAGACGGGTGCACAGGAATCCAGAAAAAGTATACTAAGACACGAGACAAGGGACAAACCATTTAATTTTTAAGTGAGGGTGGGGGCCTGGAATAATTTTCGGCCAACAAAATAGCTTGAAAATGTTTTTTTACTCTGATCTGAAGAAGAAAAGAACAAATTATATATGTTATATTACTTGAAAAATAACTTGAGGTAAAAGAAAAAGAAAGTATCCTGGTTCAAAAGAAAATCCCAACCCGAACCCCAACCAACCTCCTAGAAAACTAAATGGTCAGTCTCTTATGTGCACAGAAGTTCAAAATAAGATAGGGCACATTGTAGTCAAAATAAGTACACTACAAGATCAGGCCACAATGGAGTTCAAATAAAGTACACTAAGATACAAGATTATGGCACACTGGAGTTGAAATAAAGTTCACTAAGATACAAGACTATGGAACACTGGAGTTGAAATAAGTACACTGTAATACAAGATTAGGGTACACCATAGTCCAAATAAAGTACTCTAAGATACAAGATTAGGGCACACCAGAGTCGAAATATGTACACTGCAATACAAGATTAGGGCAGACTGGAGTTGAAATAAAGTTCACTAACATACAAGATTAGGGCACAATGGAGTCCAAATAAAGTACACCAAGATAAAAGATTAGGGTGCACGAGTCCAAACAAATTACAGATTACAATTTTTCTTGTGCAATTCTTGATACAGACAATTAAGACCATTGTCTTCATGTTTCAGCAAACCTTAAGTTACAAAATATTATTTGCTGTGAGCATTTCGAAAATGGACATAAAAAAACTATTAGAAATTCTGTTTTGCTAAACCAAAGTATATATATTTCTTTTCATGGCACTGTGACTCCCTTCAAAAGCCCTGACCGCAAATGAACTTAGTTCTCTTTGTACTGCTGAGCAGTTCTTTCTTCCCGTTTGATCTTTTTTCTTTTTCTCCTGTTTCTTTGTAATCAGCAAAAATAACCAGTTAAGAAAAAGGCAGTCAACTAGTATATCTAAAATAATTGAGTATGGTTTCTATTGACTTTTTGCACCAAGATATCCCTGAACCTTGACAGTAAAAACATTTATCAAAGAAGACATAAGCAGCTATTTGTATTACGTAAGTAGACTTAATTATGTGTATGAACAAAAGGAGTCATAGAAGAAACATGACACTTTGCATGTTGCATTATTCACCACTCCTCCATTAACAATGGGTGGATGCAAATTTCTGTCATAGGCACAATGGACTGGTACAGACAGATTGGAAAATCCTAAAGGAATGAACTTTTCTTAATCCCCCACCTGCACAACATTAAACTTCTTTAAGTCTTGGCCTGTATTTGTTGCCTGCAGAGTAACCCATATACCTGTATCAGTAACATACACAGTTGTTGAAGAAATATACAGTTGCCCATTAGCAGTAACGAACACAGTTGTTGAAGAAATATACAATACACAGTTGCCCATTAGCAGTAACACACACAGTTGTTGAAGAAATATACAATACACAGTTGCCCATTAGCAGTAACACACAGTTGTTGAAGAAATATACAATACACAGTTGCCTATTAGCAGTAACAAACACAGTTCTTGAAGAAATATACAGTTATTTCAATAATATACACAGCTGCCCATTAGTTATACAAGAAGAGACCCCTTGAAGTCCTTTCTGTTATTTAGCCAAGTAAAAATCTTCAACACTGAAGCTGATTTATGGCATGTGACTGGCTGTATTGATGTACTGATAGATGGACACCAAACTGACCGCTATGTCTAGTTCCACCATGGAAGGCATTGACAAAAATGTGATCACATTCCACAACACAGTATGCTGTCAAAATTCTGGCTGACAAGGCACTACTTTATGTATCCAACAACCAAATTATAGAATCAAATTCAACTGATCAGTATTTAACAGCATATAACACATTGAAAGGGTTATCATCCTGAGTAGATTAAGCAAATTACATTGCACCAAGTTATACCAAGAACCGTGATATTTACAAAATCATGATACACTGAGAATAGTGTAATATATTGAACTGTGGTGTAGCGGGAACTATCCAAATGTTTTAAATTATGTTGTTTTGAAAAGAAAATTAAGATACAAGACCAAGTTTCACCTTGTTTTCTTTCAACACTTGTTATATATTGGTATGATTTTGGTCATGGCGTCCAGAGAAGTGCCATATTCTATTCCGAATTGCATTATACTGAAGCACGTTATAAATGATATCATGGGGAGATGTATCAATCAAACATTAAGGAGGCAGAATGGGAGTCAGCCCTAAGAAATCAGCAGCAGAGTAGCATGTCCTTATACTTTCTTAGTTTTGTATTACCTGTACAAAATGTACACACCACTGAAACCAAGGTAAACCTTAACTGCCTTTACGTAATACACAAGGGTATCAGGGTCTATGCTGTTCATATAATATCACAGAACCCACACATGACTTTCATTTACCAGCGCATTACTCACTGGTATCACATATGGTGTGGGAGTGGCATAATCTATAACAAATATGCAAATAAAGCATAATGCCAGCCATGGGATTATAACACCGAATAACTGGAGTTTAATGCACATCAGCACATGATTATCTAGTGCTAAGGCATTAAGAGTAAAGCACCTTAACCAGAAACACACCATGACAACCAACCTATGCTAATATGTGCAGGATCTGAACCAAGACATGTAAGTAAAGGTCTAACAATTGCATGTCGGGGTCTTTAATATCAAACTGTATATAAATACCAACCTCTGGGCCATAGTAGGGCTGACCATTGACGATTTCTGGAGATGCATACAGGGGACTTCCACAGAATGTCTTCAGGAAATCTTTGTTGTCATAGAAGTTAGACAAACCAAAGTCTGCAATCTGCAAGTGAAACGAGACAATCCAGGATATATAATTCAACTCTCTTTAGTTTATTATAAAGGAATGCTATGTTTCAGTGGGACCAAGAGTTATTTCATAAAAACCATGTCTTGCTCATCTGAAGGAAATATGACGACTACTCCAAATGATTACATCCAATGGCTTCTGGAAATCTTTGAAACTTTACCATGTCTTGACTTCAGGTCATGCGATGTGACCCTTATGCAGCAAGAAATGTATTGCATTAATGGATTTAATATGCAATGTCTCCATAGGCAGATATTTTTAGAAAAGATGCTCTTACTTTCTTGAATGAAATTATGAATAAAAGTTTCTGATGAATATAATGCATCAGAGGGTCATCAACATCAACAGCACATTACCTTCTTCTTTCAGTCAATGGCCTTGACCTCTGAACTTCTAACCACAAAATTAGTAGCCTTCTTCCTTACCCCATGTGCAAGCCATTCACATAGTTTCGTTGAGGTGTGTCACGAAAACTAATTTTTTGTGTGGAAACCATTTGTATTCTTTCATTCACAGTGACCCGGATCTTTGACCCCCTCCCCCCCATCAATAAGGTTCTTTCTTATGCCCAGTGCAAGCAATCCACAATGTTTGGGAACTATATAAGATGGAACACAAATTATTTAGTGGAAGCCATTGTTTTTATCTTTACCTAAGAGTTACCTTGACCTTCCACCTATTGAGTCTAAAATCGATAGGGTTCTTCCTTAACCCAAGTACAAAACATCTAAAAGGTTTGGTAACTGTAGATAGTATAGAACTTGAATTATTGTACAGAAACCATATTTATTTTTTTTCTGGTACAGTGAGCTTGACCTTGAACCATTTGATCCTGAAATTGCCATGGTTTTTCTCTATCCCATGTCCAAGGTATTCAAAAAGTTTGGTAAATGAAGATGGTGGAGAACATGAGCTGATGTGCTGAAGCCATTTTCTTTCTCTTCATCAATGTGACCATGACCTTTAACCTTCTTACCCCTAAATTAATAGGTTTTTATCTTACCATAAATGTAGGCCATCCACAAGGTTTCAAAAATCTAAATGGTGGACAACTATATTATTGTGTGAAAATTAAATTGGTAATAGATGGATAGACAGGCTGACATCGTAACATAATATGGTCCACCTTATGCTGGGTGCATTAAAAAAATCGCAGATACTGAATGGAGTTGGTTCTGGGATGATTATGCACACTGACCTTGACATTGCCTTCCTGATCCAGAACAATGTTTTCAAGCTTCAGATCTCTATGAACTATTCCATTCTGCAAATTAACAAAATAAAATCAAACTGATGTTATAAACAAAACATTTGAAAACATCTAGTTCACATTACTTTCATGCAACATAAAAAAAAATTAGTTCCAGTTTTGTTTATTGTGGTGAAATTGGAAAATGCTAGTAGGTGATACAAACATCTTTATCCTAATGTTAGGAAATGATCAGTTCAAAATGCATATCATTTATAGGCAAATATTAAATGGGTTAAAATTACACATCATTTATATGTAAATAACAAATGGGATATAATATATGTTACACTGTTCTAACTAAGATCTCTCCTGGTGCAAAGAAAACATGGAAGTGAATGAGAATTACAAGTATTGATTCACATCAACCAATATTTCAGAAATGTATAAGCCTGCAGGGACTTCTTTTAGGTCAATATGATTCATGACTTGTCAGCTATTTAAAAGCTATAGCAAAAATGAGAATGCAAAATTTTTGATAATACAGCAGTATTTAAGATAATGTAATCAATATAACATGTGCAGCCAATGATGGTTTAACCTGAAATGTAAAATAATGCCGACATAAAATTTGGATTTCTTTTCATGCTACATGCAACTAAATTTAAAAAATATACAAACCATAAACAATACCCTGGTGATATTTGCGTTTAGACTACCTGAAACTGGTACAAGCTATTATAAAGATTAAGCAACTGGTCCTAAAATGAGTTAAAACTTCCCAAGCTATAAACCCAATTTGTATCCCAGTATTTGTATTGCTGGTATAGACATCATAAAATTGGCCAATGACCCTACTACTCAGCACAAAGAAAAAAGTCAACAATTCTCATGTTTCTGCAGTATACTTGAATTATCATTTTCAGAGGACATTAAAGGTGTTATGAATACACGTCATCATATTAGATCAAAGCAATTATTTCACTTCAAAAAAAGGTATAATAATATAAATACTGTACCTGGTGGCAATAGCTAACTGCTGAGACAATTTGTCGAAAAATCCTGCGTGCTTCTTTCTCAGGTAAACGTGATCTGTCATTGATGTAGTCGTAAAGTTCACCACCATTGGCACAGTCCATCACTAGAATAATTCGGTCCTTGTCCTCAAAAACTGAAATAAAAAAAAAATTCTTTAAAGTTTCAGTTCAAACGGTCAAATAAAAGACATTTCAAACACAGATGATGTGATTAGCAGTCGAATGCAGGAAAATTTCAAAACAATATATTGACTTCTCATTCCATTTTTTAAACAAGAGTTGCTTGAAATGACGGATGCTGTATTGCAAGAAAACAATTTCCAGGAATTCAAAATAAGATCATTTCTTCCTTTTAAATGCCGAATACTGAAGTAATCACTGATATTCTTCAAATTAGCTGCTGTAGTACACACACTGGATGTCAGTTTGGCACCATTTCCATCATTAGAAGTGTTTTGGTGAAAACCTGATGTCATAATGATCATCCATTCATCGTGCGTAGTGTCAATAAGATTTTTAAGGCAGTTGTCATGGCAACTGTTTTGGCACCATTTCATTTAGAGCCAACTATAGGCATCATATGAAATCTACTACTGAAAACCAATTTTATTTGGAGAGGAATAGAGAAAACAATATTTTCAAACTTTTCATTCATGAATAGCAATAAAACAAATTTCAAGATGGCTGCTATATGTACATACTAGATGTCAGATTAGCACCATTTTCATTTAAGACCAACTGGTCGTCATAAAGCCTTCTGGTAAAACCCTCATTTCAATATGACTTTCTGTTCAAGTAGAGTTGTGATAATATTTTTAAGACAGCTGCCATGGCAGCCATACTGGATGTCAGATTGCCATCCTTATTATTCAGGTCCATCTGGATATCATAAGAAATCTTTAAGTGAAAAACCCATGCTGATATGACCTTCAATTCAAAAGCAATAGCGATAACAAGATTTTCAAGAAGACTGCCATGGTGGCCATACTGGAAGTTAGATTGGAACCATTTCTGTTAAGCACCAGCTTGACTTCATAAGAAGTCCTACAGTGAACACCCCATGTTGATATCGCCATCCGTTCAGGAGGAGTAGCTATAAAAAAAAATTCTAGATGGCTGTCATGGCAGCAATACTGAATGTCAGATCAGCACATTTTCATTGAGGATCAACTAGACATCACGAGAAGTATTTTAGTGTAAACCCCATCCTGATATGGCCATCCATTCTGGACGAACAGTGATAAAATGATCTGTATGACGGTCATCATGATGCCCATAATGGACTTCAGATTGGAACCATTTTTATTTACAACCATCAAAAACAAGTCTTTGAGTGAAAACCTCATTTTGATATCATTTAGGAGGAGTATCAATAACATTTTCAAGATGCCTAGGTATCCATATTGGAAGTTCGATTGGTATTATTTTCATTTAAACCAGACATCATATGAAGTCTTTTAGTGAAAAAAAACCCATTGACAAATCTGCTGAAAATGTCTCTGCACAGTATCTTTTAAGTAATTGATTCATAAATTTCAGTCCTATTATTATTTCAAAAATGAAAGATTTTACACATCTATGGGTAAGGCAGGACTTTAAACACTGACTGTGGCATTTATGGATAATTAAAACAATAGAACTATGTTTATCCATATACTATTCATTTGAATACACACTGTTGATCGGCAAAATGGTCAGAAGTAATTAAGATTTAAAGAAGGCAATTCTTTTGAATAAAACAATATATCTGGCGATGAAAAACAACATATTTAGTAATGTAAAACAATGTATTGGGTGACGTAAAACAACGTATTTGGTGACATAAAGCAATGTATTTGGTTGTGTAAAATATAGGGACTTGTGTTGTTGTGTGCAAATTTGTACCTTCTGCTAATGTGTTGGAGTGTTTCGACCTCCAACCTACGTGTAATCATTACAATGTGCATGACATTAGGGAGCTTTTGATACAGTTAGCGTTTCTTATATTATAGACTTCCTGAAGGAAGTAGACATTTATCATAAGCTATAGCTTTTATGCTATCACCTTGAACAGTTTTATGTGCTATATATACCGTCGTTAGATTTTAATTACCTTTCATCTGTTTTCGTTGCCATACATCATTTGCACTCCCTGTTGATCGGGAAACTTTATTTATTTATCACTGTTACCATTTTATCGTTTTACCTTCAAGTGTGTGGTTTCATATCGCTGGTCGATACGAAACCTATTACCACTTTTAAATGATGAAAGATATAACCTTTTGTATGGTGCTAAATAGCCTCATAGTGCTGGTGCGCCGTAAAAATTCAACCAACCAACCAACCAATCTTCTGCTAATGTAACATATTTTTGAGGTTATAAAAATGCTACAATGGTTGTTGCTGTTATGGGTTTAACGCCATTTTTCAGTGCATGATAAGCTATACATGGCAGCCAGTATACATGGTGAAGGAAGAACCCAGGAAAACCACAGAAAGAACCACTGACCCGCAAGATGCTACTGGCAAGCTTTCTCATATACCCATGTATGCTGACCCTAAGACTCGAACCCATGTGGTCAGAGGTGAGATGTCAGTGATCCGTAAAGGCAAGTACCTTAGACCACTTAGCCACTCAGGGCCTCTTTCAGCAACAGCAACATGCAAATGGCATATGCATAATTTGGCAATAAATCAAATTTTCATTAATTTGAAAAGAAAAATTTCAGAAAAAGTTGGAAATTATGAAAGAAAATAAAAGTTAATAATGTGAAAAAACAAAAGCTGAGAAGAAAGATCTGGAAAATTAACCATTTTCTGATACACAGGATTCTGGGAAATATTTGTCAGTTACTTGGGAAATTCTAGCACCAATAAAGCATGTATGTCTCTACAAACATGCAGATTTCTTTAAAAGATAAACTCTTGAAAACTCCATTTTTATAACAGCTAACTGTTAATGTTCTGAAATGGTGGCAGCTTACCATGTTTTTTTTTAAACAGCTGATATGACATGGCATTAGTTGAACAATAGAACTAAACGCTTATTCAAACTAGGCTCTGATGGAAAGTTAATTTTTTCACAATATTTACTAATATTTACTAATGTTCATATTTTTTTTTTCTTTGTTTTGTTTTTTATCCCATTTGACACAAGCCAACTTGCTAAAAACGTATCTTCTGATGATATGGAAACCTACAAGTCGTTAGTAATTTTATAGGTAAGAAATTATTGGTTAATCAAGATACTCATAACTTTTCTGTTACACTTCAATAAACATTTATAACAAAGCAGTTGACACTAAATTTTACAGGTATGAAATTCTGGGTTTTCCCCAAACTGTAATGACTAACCATAAGTGGGTGTGATTTGGTCAGGCAGCTACTTCACAAGTGTCTCATATCTACGGTAAAATTATCAGGTTGCAAAACCACAAATACGTCAACCTTTGATTAAACAATATATTTGTTCAATATGACTGTGATAATGATGACAATTGCCGTATGCTTTTAAGCTGGTCTCCAAAGTGCATACACCCAGATCAACCATTGCATAATGCACTGGTTGATCTAGGTCTATGAAATTAGTTATGAGTAATCAAATGAACAAATGCTTTATGCAATGGAAATCAGAGTTCATGTTGTTTACAGTTGGAGCCAACTTATAAGCGAGTAGATACGGTAGCTGTCTCAAATACTGACATTGTGCAGACTGTATAACATAGTAACTATGCACAGAGTGAATCCTACTACTACAGTGTCTATCATTCTGCATATAAACAGTAAATCTATAATTATCCAAAGATCAATATAATAGTAACACTGTTAAATTTGTCAACTTTTGTAAACAAACACCTACTATGCTGCTCAAAATAATGATCATTATATCATGACATCATCATTATGATGTCATTGTTTACCTATGTATCACAATGCAATGTACACAGGAGACAGTCTATATAAATTGATGTGGAAGCAACTTCTGGCTCTCAATAATTAATGCAAAATAAAAATAAATCTTAAATTTTAATAATCACAAAAACAGTCACACACTATATTATAAAAGCAACAACAGTACGCAACACCTCTGGAGATCTTTAGTGTGCAACAAAAGCTGGATTTCCGTTGTGGAAAACTAAAGTGATCTCCATAACTGTGTCATATTCAAAAAATTCATCCAATTTGTGTTTTTAAATAAAATGGGTCTATGCTATTTAACCTCTGCAAAATATGATGAATTCTTAAATATTTTTTCAGCTTACCAGGGTAGGAAGGTGGATATTCAACCATGAACAGTGCAAGAAAATGCCTCCCACCCCCTGCCCTGGTTTAAAAAGCACTTTCATCACCTTAATGGCTGTATCATGCACAGAAAACGGAAGATAAGTGCCTTTCCTACGGACACACCAAGGTAGCCAACCTGGGTTGGCCTTAGTGGGTACTGAACCTGCCAACCATGGATTACAAATCCATCATTCTACCAACTAACTAAGCTATCGTGGCTTGCTGCACATGAGCCTATATATTTAAGGGACTTTTGATTGAGCCTATTGATTACAGACTAGAAAGCATGATTCAGTAACGTTTACTTTCATGTGCTGTTTTGCTAACCATGTGAAACTTCAAATTTACAGCAAGTTATATTGGACCAATGTAAATTATTATGTATTTATATGGAAAACGCATATTTAACTATTTTATAACATCATAATATTGAGAAACACTTACATGGTCTTTTCTCAATTAAATAAACGCAACCATCGTTCATGTCACTTTTTGGGGCTTCGTGGGGCTTAATGCCAATTTCCAGCACATGATCTGTACTGTGGTTGAACCAAAGCTAAAAACCCATGCAGACAGAGGTGAGATGCAACCGCAAGCATCAAAGACCTCTCAGCCACCTGGGGCTCCTTCATTTCATTAAATGGTGGGTGAAAGATAAATAAAATAAAAGAAAATCTTATTCTGACCAAGTTACCCAATTTTTTGCAAGCATGAAATGGAAACACATTTTTATGGACAACTTGTGAATGACAGTTATTATTCCAAAAAATTACCTTTTTTGAGTGCAGTGTGTGAAAAGAATTTTTTTCTTCATATTTACAAAAAGACAAAAAATGTAAGAAATCATGATTTTATTCTCTAACCCAGACAAACTATGTCTAAATCTTGTTGATATGAAAATCATCCTTGAATTAATACCTCATCTATTACAGACTGATGACGTTTCTTTTATGTAAAGAAAACAGAAATCTGAAGATGTACATATATCAAACATGGCTGCCGTAAGTGTCAAAAATGTTGCAATACTTATAGGTATGCATCTAACATAAACGTGGGCCGATACTGATTTAATTATGACCTTTCATGGATCAAATCAATGTCAGACATTGCATCAACCAGGCTCAAAGTGAAAGAACATACACAGGAAATGTTCCAGTCATAACCATCACCTTAAACTTACAGCTGTCATTAATCTGGAATCTTACTCCTAATTTTTTGGGCTTCTGACATGTCTGGATTTCTTGTCTGCAGGCAAATTTATCCTTGATGCAACATGAACAATTTGTTTAGGACACATTAAAATACATGAACCAGATGCATCAGTGCTGTTTTAAAACAAAGCAGTGTCTATTTTAAGATGTGTTATCATGGAAGTCAGGCTCTATTTGTAGAAAAATCATGCAGAATAATCAACCAAATGCACAATTTTTTGTCTTATGGAATTTCTCACCTGAAATTTTCAATACTAGAAGAACCTGCTAAAGCAATTAAAAACTGACGACTCTGTCGTCATGTATATGAATTAAATTATATATGTATTGCATCATCAGCAGACATATTGGAAGTATGCCAAAAGATCAGTTATTGATTTTATATGGTGTCTGGAAATACAATTAATTTTCTTAATTGGAAGAAAATAAGACAAAACATATATGAACAGAAAAACACAAAACAAGTTTTTGTTAGTGTTTCTATATTTGTAATTTATGAGATGATTTTGCCTCAGGTTGCCCTGTTTGAAATGACAGTTCTGATGCATAGAAGAAACTGCCAGATTGTCCACTTAAAAGTAAGATGGGCACAGAAACCTGCGGTATGACCGTATAGAG
The DNA here is from genome assembly GCA_016617855.1 of Megalonaias nervosa. Taxonomy (NCBI): domain Eukaryota; kingdom Metazoa; phylum Mollusca; class Bivalvia; order Unionida; family Unionidae; genus Megalonaias; species Megalonaias nervosa. The sequence goes on along the minus strand of JAECUM010003580.1, from coordinate 45,212 downwards.
ACGGTCTATTATGTGATCCTTCTGAAAGACATTTTACGTTTTTCTTCATTTCTGCAAATTTTCCAGCATACACATTTATTAAGACATTTATTAATTAGGTTCTGAGAAATTTTTTTTTTCTGTTCACTTTACTGGCCAAATTTACAACTCTAAATCAGGGCAGTATCATTTATATTTATATTGGAGAAATTGAAACTAAGAAATCTATTGTGCACTCACCAGTTGTTATGTACTTTTGAGAGAGTGACGTATGTAAGGTGAATTTGTTTGCATTTAAAACATGCACAGTGGAGAGAATGTTGACATACCTCTATGCTACTTTGATGTAATGTGGCTGATATTTCTTTGGATATTGTACTTTTGGAAATTGTAAATGATCTTAGCACATTGCTAACTTAAATGACTGCTCCCTTGTGCTAAAAAATCGGCCTGAATTTGTCTAAAGTACACTATCCTTAGCAGCTAGTAAAATAGGGAAAATGAATTTTGCCAGACTAGACAATACCAGCTTCTGAAAGTGCAATGAATGAATTACCAAATATATAAAAGGTCAAAAAAGTTGTTGGCTCTTTCTTTTACAATTTACCTCTGAAGTTCAGGAAGTGAAAATGACCAAGTGGAGCCAGCACTTTTTGAAAGGTGCACATCTGGAGTAAGGCCAAGCTGTATACTCTATATAATCCATATTACACCCATCAATCATACACCAAAATAAAGGGAATTAAAGGTTCTTTGAACAATACATAAGATATACAAGGTCTTTTTTAAACAGCCAGTATAACTATTGAGGAAACCCAGGGGAATTCTTTTTCTTTAAAATTCTAAAAATATGCAAAATACGAAACTGTAGAGCGCCACCTAAATGGTTAACAATCTTGTCTTCCAATGCCGATCATACATTAAGATAATCAGCAAAAAAAGACATACTTTGTGAAAAAATAATATATAATAATATATAAACTTTTTTATTTAAATAACATTCGAGTGACTCTATGGGAAAAAGTTGGATTAATACAAATTGTTTGTATGGTTTGTACCCTGTAACTAAAACTATTTCTGAAGTGTGCACATAAATGAGGTGCACACATAAACAGGAAATATTCAATTGAGGTTTGACACTTTTCCACCTACAATTATGAATGAAAGTCTGTGTTGGTAAGAAAACCCTCCACTTTGTGATTTACAAGCCTTAAGTATTTCGGAAGTGAAAAAAATTAATGATTTTCCTTTATGGAGCATAGCTGTGTATATTCATTTGGCATTACAGTTCAACACACAACCAAAACAATGAAGAACATAACCAACATTATTCAAACATATTCATATGTAATGTGAGCAGTGTAAAAGTATATAATGAAAATAAAGGATAAAAATGGTTTCTCCTACAAATTTATTAACCAATATAAAAAATGTATTAACCACTATAATGAATGTGAATGTTCTTAGGAAGCCATGATAATTCAGTTGGTAGAGGGCCAGACTTGTAATCTAACAGTCGTGAGTTTCATTCCTGCCCAGGGCAGCCTGTGGTCAACTGCTTCCATGTAGTCCTTGGGAAAGACACTTAGGTCCCATTTCCTTGGCCTGATAGAGCCAACAAAGTGTTAAAAGTGCCATTAAGCCAACTTACCCCTCCCCACCCCACCCACCCCTAAAAAATCATATTTACCAACCCCCACTACTCTGTAGTTTGAAACTCCACTCCCCAATACTATGTTATAGTTCTATTGTAGTGTGAAGAAAAATGGTAAGAAAATTTTTTTTAGTCCTGAATTATATCAATAGATTTTCAAAATAGAAAAGAATGAACAAGAATAAATTATCTGGGAGTAAAACACTGAAGAAATTTTCATGATGGGAGTGCATGGTCTTTAATTGGCACAGCAATACATAAATTATTTAGTGTCAAGGTCTTGGAGCAAAGTGGCTTGTCAAACAGCACACAGTAGCAGCCAACCCAGGGTTGATCCAACGGTTGGGTTACCTGAACTCAGTTGCACGCTAAATGCTGAGCCACTACAGATCTTGCCACCACCAGTTGCCTTTCTTAACATGCAGGATATTGCATGGTATGTATTCTACATCCCTGAGCTTGCAAGGTGTGTATGTGTTATTATGGGTGCCAAAATTTATTTGAATATAAACATCATTTCTAAACCTCTTGTTCGAGTTTATTACCCTGGATTCTGTTCTTAAGACCATTTCTTCTAACCGATCACCCGTCTATTTGATTCTATACCTGGTTCATTTGAAGCTCAAAATGACTTGCAATAAATTATATCTTTAATTAGAGACTGCAATGTTTGGTTCCCATAATAAATATCGGCTGGACGCAATGAACAAGGCTCCAAGTTTCCAGCTACAAGGTCCCAACATTTCATTAAACAGCAGACCTTTAGCAAATCCAGATCAGACATGGAGCAAACAAGCGTCTGGTCACATACTTGTCGACCTTCTGAGCATTTATCCAGGACAAATATTTTGGTTCCCACTGACTTCTAAACGTAACCTACAAATCACTGTTTTGCCAAACAGAAAAGTTAATGTTTATGAGACAGAATACTTCTTGTCTAATCCTGTCAAACTGTGCTTTGAAACTGTTGGTGCCAGTAGCACAGATATTTGACTGTATACACACACACACATCAAAACAGTTCATTATTTAACTGTCAAAGAATTACCTGTAGATTTTATATATTGGACTAACTGGTACAGCTAATTTAGCCAACCTTATCAAAACTTGTCTCATATGTACATGTATGAAATCTTATATTGTCTGTAAAAAAAATTGCAAGTAAACTTTGTATTGCTTTTGACTTAATAATTCACATATTTCTTTCATGTTTACATTCACATCAATTTTCAATGACAATGCGTCAAATAATTAATACATTGCCTCTAACATGCACCGATACCTAAAATCCATCAATGAATACTATCACGGACAAAGGTGTGAGGCATCACAAGATTTACAGAAATACTGGAAGTTTGTCAGACATTCAGACTGAATGTCTGTTACCATGCCAACAGCTACTATCTATCTATCATTCAAAAGATTTATTTGTCACATCTTCAACATTTTTCGAACATTTTTTGTGAAATTTTCAGCATACTGTAAAAAATTAAAACCAAGTTACATGGGCTACGTGTCAACATGAAACACTTTGATTTTATCTGATGTACTATGTTGATGAGAAGACACTGTTATCTCTTCTGTTGCGATATATCACTTATACAAAAGGTGCAATATTTTTAGCTTAAAAATACCCTTAACATCTGGTGCACACTGAATATGCTAATCCACTGTGTGCATGTGTACAATACATCTCATTTCATTTCCTTATCGCTACACGTATTTCGGAGTCATTTGTCTTAAGCATCTAATCATGGATGATTCCAAAATATTTAATACAAAAGGCAATAACCTATCTTAAACATCATAGCTGTAATTGTACAGACACACAGACACAGACACACACACACTCACTTATTAATATAACTAGCATACAATGCTATAAAGTACATCCTTAAATACACAAGGTCTCAAACCTCAAGGGTTTCTTTTAACTCCAATATGGCAGCCAACAGATCATTTCCATGTTAGAAGGATTTATCAATATGAGGGCACTTGTACTTAAGTCTGATGAGAGCCTACCTAAGACATGAATAGCCAGACTGAAGAAGTTGAGAAACTAGTGCAAAATGGCCATATATCACATCTTTAGATCCTGTCAAGATAGTGATAAAGCCCCTATACTGTGGTTATCTATAACCATAACAGAGTTCAACATTTTTTTGGGGGGTGGTGGTGGTGTTCATAGGACTGTCATCACATGTACCTGATGATCCTTTAGAGTTGTCATACAGACTTCATTATGTTGATGAGAATTTGTATACAGATTTCATTATGTTGATGAGAATTTGCATACAAATTTCATTATGTTGCTGAAATGTTTTGTGGAAATGTCACCTTGTATGACAGAAACCATTTCCAACAATCTTCACTATAAAAAGCATTTTTTAATTGGGGTGGGTGGGTGAATGATTTGCAAATTTAAACTCTCAATTAGACAATTAAATTTCGTTGAAATAACTTTAACCCATTAGAGGTTCAGTATCACAATTATATAAGCAACAGATGCAATGTGGACTAAAGCAGTTACTAACTGTACAAATACAGCTTACCACTGGTCTTGTATAGAAAGAAAACAGATAGCTTACCATTGGTCTTGTACAGTAAAAAAAACAATTAAACATTAGATACTGACGCAATCCAATGAAGCCTTTAAGTTTGTTTTTTTTAGTTGAAGCAGTGCACATTGGTTGAGTTGTCATTTTATTTACTGTACCTTAGTCCCCTTATAGTGATCAAGACATGGGGATTTGTTAAATTTAAGGGGGAACTAGCAATTTGAGCATTGAAAATGTCCCCTGGGCATGCTTGAGGTCAAAACTGCAGAAGAAATAATTTTTATCTTAATGTGATGAAATTTTACCTTTTAAAAAAAATACTTAAAAATAGGTGGCAGAAGAAATGTGAGAAGTTCCATTAAACTTTATTTTTAAAAAAATCATTACAAATCAATAATACTTTGTCCTCGATTTTATCTCAGTTAAGTCTATATTATGGACCATTAGCATAAACAGCAATTACAAAACTTCTGTCTATAGACATTCACTTCTGTAGGAAAATATAAAATGAATCATTATGATAAATTACTGTTCTTTACCATATGTATTCATTTATAAGTTGAGTCCAACTTCCAAGTGCATAGACCCAGATCTGCACCAGCAGATCTGGATCAATCCAGTTTGTTACCAGTAATCAGTAGAACAAACTATATAGACCCTGATGTGCTGACACATTATGTTATGGCAAATCAGAATCTATATTGTTTACAGTTGGAATCGACTTATAAACAACTACATATGGCAGGTCATTGCATAAGACCTCATTAACATCCTGTCATGGGAAGATTACCGGTAAGTATTAAATTTACTTTAGGCAATGAAATCTAATTATTGGAATTATTTCCAGGAACACTCCCTGAATAGCAAGCAAGTTCTACCATGTCACACAATCAACGATAATGATATCCTGGGCATTAATAATCTATGTATAGGAGCCAGTAATTGCCAGTAAGGAATGTGAGGCATTTCAACACCACATGGATAAAATGCAGCTTGGGACATGCTTCAATCAGGCTCAAGGTCCATATACTGTATACTAATTCAGCACTGACATGGCAATTTAAGGGCTTTTAGATATTTTAGTATGTGCACTTGTTTTATCTTAAGATAAACATGTGTACATGAAATTTAAGAAGAATATAAAATACACATGTAATCTTGTTCAAGCATGTTGAATCTCAAAATGGGGATGTGAAAAAATCGAGGTTTTCCTGACTGATCTAGATGATGTCATTGCAATACAGCAGTCACCTCAAAAGATATGGGAACTGTGACAGGCAACGATGAATTCTTTGGTTCAGTAATGGAAACAATAAGCCTATTTTGACATCTTTTATCATGCTGTAACAGAAAAATGTTTTAGCAATATTTCAGTCCATTAGGGAATCCAAGATTTCATTGGTTTACTTTAAGACATTGCATCCCCTGTCCACATTATGTCTATCATCCTGGATTGGATCCCAGTGGCTAGAAACTCTACCATTGTATATACTGCATGACGGGACTTGTAACACAGAAATTACAATTACAGCGATGAAAATTTTTTTCATATAAGAGCCACAGTGGTTGCAATTTTTGGCTCAGTACATGTACTTCCATTATATACTTGCTGCCCTTGCATTACGAATGCAATGCTCCAAAAACTGAGCTACGGCAGTTCCCAATACTAATTCGAATATCAAAGAATATTTTGTCAATCTCACGGGTCGGAACTCTGAAAGTAACATATGATGCTGATAAGAAAAATCAGTAAAATTTATCAACAATCAGTGGGAATTTTCTATATAAATATATCCGTGGGCAAGGCACTTTGCTCCAATTGTGGTGGCTCTATACAACATACTTGTGTTGCTATGCTGTAAAACACCAACCAAACCAATCATCATCTACTGCAAATTTTTCTTCTTTTTTTTTTACAAAAAAAAACAACTCTTGTAAATAACAGAATAATTCAACATTAGTGCATTACTTTACAGTCTACTTTAATAAGCAAGGTTAAATTGTAACTTAATGATTCCCCCCCCCACTACTGATCCAATACATTAAATACACTAATGTACTCTACATATATTGTGTTACAAAATGGTTCCTTATACTTTTGTTCAGTTTTGAAAGCAATAGGTTACTATAAATATACACGTAGGTTATTTCAAATATACACAGATCATATAATAAAGTATATAAGATTTCTATTTTGTACTTTTATGAGTAAAACTCACAAGTGTAGTCATTTTTTAAAATAAAACTGATCAGATGGTTTAGTGTTCTAACCATGCTGATATGCTGAAGGGAAGCCCCGATAGATTGCTGTCCACTTCACTCTATACAAACGACCACTCCGTTACCAAAGTGGTTGGAACATCCACCTCGGATGTGGGAGGTCACTGGTTCGAACCCTGGCTGAGTCATACCAAAGACTTATAAATATACTACTAGTAGCTGCCTTGCTTGGCACTCAGCATTAAGAGATTAGAGTTAGGACTGGTCGGTCTGGTGTCAGGATAATGTGACTGGGTGGGACATGATGCTACATGTCTGCAGCAAGGTGCCCCAGTGCTAGACATCACTATTAACTGCCACACCACAGACACTGTAGCAATATGACTGAAAAATTGTCAAAGCTACATTAAAAATCCAAATCACACACACACACACTCACTCATATACAAACACTTTGAAAGCCCCACAATACCTTGACTGGTGTTACCCCTACAGCTTCAATGCTCCATCACAACTTTTGAGGACTGTTTCACCCCATAAAAATTACTTATTAAAGCTTGTTTGCTCAATAATACAGGCTTTTTCCCGTCTTATGAAGCATTTCAGTCATTTTATAAATTTTATGGTAAAGCAGATGACTATCTGGTAATAACATGTCTGCACTGCATATATGTTAGCACTACAGCTTAGAAAATTTACACGGAGATCACTGATCTGTGTGTGTGTGTGTGTGTGTGTGTGTGTGTGTATGTGTATCTCTGTGTACATTATGAGTATGTGTATGTGTGTGTACAGTATGAGTATGTGTATGTGTGTGTACAGTATGAGTATGTGTATCTGTGTGTACAGTATGAGTATGTGTATCTGTGTGTACAGTATGTGTATCTGTGTGTACAGTATGAGTATGTGTATCTGTGTGTACAGTATGAGTATGTGTACAGTATGAGTATGTGTATCTGTGTGTACAGTATGAGTATGTGTATCTGTGTGTACAGTATGTGTATGTGTGTGTACAGTATGAGTATGTGTGTACAGTATGAGTATGTGTATCTGTGTGTACAGTATTAGTATGTGTATCTGTGTGTACAGTATGAGTATGTGTATGTGTGTGTACAGTATGAGTATGTGTATGTACAGTATGAGTATGTGTATGTGTGTGTACAGTATGAGTATGTGTACAGTATGAGTATGTGTATCTGTGTGTACAGTATGAGTATGTGTATGTGTACAGTATGAGTATGTGTGTGTACAGTATGAGTATGTGTGTACAGTATGAGTATGTGTATCTGTGTGTACAGTATGAGTATGTGTGTGTACAGTATGAGTATGTGTGTGTACAGTATGAGTATGTGTATCTGTGTGTACAGTATGAGTATGTGTATCTGTGTGTACAGTATGAGTATGTGTGTACAGTATGAGTATGTGTATCTGTGTGTACAGTATGAGTATGTGTATATGTGTGTACAGTATGAGTATGTGTATGTACAGTATGAGTATGTGTATCTGTGTGTACAGTATGAGTATGTGTGTGTACAGTATGAGTATGTGTATGTGTGTGTACAGTATGAGTATGTGTGTGTACAGTATGAGTATGTGTATCTGTGTGTACAGTATGAGTATGTGTGTGTACAGTATGAGTATGTGTATGTGTGTGTCAGTGTGTAAAATGCTTTCTAATGATCAAAGTAATAAGTGTAGTTTTCCTCAGTTAGACTTGAACAGTATGTATGTATACTTTTTGTTGTTGTATAATAGTTCTTTTTTTCAAAAAAAAAAACACAATTGTTTTTCAAGACAATAGTCTACCTGTACTTGGCAGTGCACAACTTCAAAACTTGAAACTATCTCTACTTAAATCTGCATAAGCTATGTTAACTGCTTTTTTGTACACTAAAGAAGACAGTTCTTTTCAGATTAAACAATTACTGTATGTCTGTCATCAAAAACTAAAATCTAACTTTCAAAGTTTCATGTTTCTTTTTCTAGTGTTTCATTCTCACTCAATATTAGCTATATATCCAATAAAAGGATAATTTTACAGGAAAAATTAATATCTTTTAGAAGTCTTGTAAAATTACAATTCTATGTTAGAACTAATTTCATTTCTTAATTAAAGACTTGCTAGCTTATCTGACAGCCATGCATAATCTCAACTTGTTTCCAGTATATTTTATTTTGCATAGAGGTTTCAAAATGCAAATCATTGAAAAAATTTTAACAAAAACTAACCCCATATACAGTAAACCCTCAATATATTCATGTACTGCATTCCTGAGAAACCTTGCTGTTGAATTCACAAGACTCAAGTCCATCAATCAAATGGGAAAGAATCTTCATCCCAGTTGAATACATAAAAAATGGCGGTTCCTGCTTGGCAAAACATGCTGCGAGTTCATTTATATACATATGCGCATCTCAGTGTGTATCCTTCTGCTTGGGTGTTAATATTAAATTGCATAAACATGAGACGCCAGTATGTCAAATAGTGTAAATTGAGAGTTTACTGTGTATAAATTGTTTGCATATAATTTCCTCCATTTATTATTGAAATCAATACAATACAATTTTGCAAGAGAAATGTTAACGTATGCTGTATTCTGAAAAACAGTGATCTCTGCATACCACCATAAATTTGAAACCTATTTCAGTAAGCCCTGCTTTACATACTTTCTTTTCACATTTATAAACTTCATTGAGAGCAGATTATAAAATTGTCATTAAGACATTTGACAAAAGTGTCCCTATAAAAACTAACAGCATTTGAAGACAGATCCAGTAAAGCAAATGAAAATATCATTTTGATCCCCTAAAGCAACAAATATAATATGGGATGAAAGTTCATGAAAAGGTTAACCCTTAACAATTTTCATAGTGAAATTAGACAGCAGTATCAAATGTCCAGTTAATACCATTTTGTTTAGATAGCTCACCAGATGGATTTAATATTAATACTGGAGTTCACTATATTAGTTCCTTATTATGTATTATCAATCTAAAGGGTTTAACTGACAATAAACATTTACATTTCTTTCCCATTCAAGTGGAAACCAATCTACAGAAATTGACTGATTATGCAATCAATGCCCACTGATGCAGTAATCTGGACTAACTACCTTCCTATGTGATAGCCCCAGGAGAATATCAGGGTCATAATGACTGATAATGTGGTCCTAATGTTGATATCACCATCCACTGCTGGGAAACCAGCAAACCATCAGGTAATGACCCATGAATGTCTACAAAGGAAAGGTTCCACTTGATTTCAAAATCAAATTTATGACTCACTCAATCACAAGATGTATGGATATATGAACAATACACCTTAATGTACAGTATACTGACTGATTCATCTCCAGGAAGATGTGGCCTTTCTGGCAACTTTTGTTTTAAGCCTCTTGACATGGCCACAAATATTCCCTGCTTTACAAGCTCGGCTTTTTAAATTTTGATTAATAGTATTTGAAAAATCTATTACTGTAATTCATAATCTATCCCCCCACCCCACCCTCAATTTTTTAAAGTGGCAGATCTGGATGAATACTGTGTAATGTTTTATTATGTTCCAATATGAGTACAAAATTTACTGGTTCTTCAAGTAATTCACTTTTCTTTTATCACTGTTGCCAGATGTTGCCAGATGCTGCCGAACAGGAAATAACACTATCCATCTACATAACAAAGTAGAAAAAAACTTTGTTCTTGCATTTCAACTTTTTTTTCAAGTGTTTGTTTTCATGTTCTCTTTACACTCAAACATGGTACTACAGGTCAAATTGACCTCACCATCAATTTGTAAACAAGGGAGCTAGACTATGGTAGTTTATAACAATAAATACAGTCATGTGATGATTCAATTAGAGAGAACAAAGACTTAATGAATCATATAAAGAGATACTCAGGCTGTCTGGAGTTCAGACTGGATACCATATATTTTCATATTAAAACAAATTAAAAGACATTACGTGAAGCAGACCAAGACTGAACTACACATGCAGACTGAGCACATGTTCATATTTAATGTCATCATACATAATGCTAAATGTTGTGAACAGTCTGCCTTACAGATAGCTAATTTGTCAAAGTTAAAAAAAAGCTATTAATCATCAAAGTATGCATTAATATCTAATAAATGGTGCCATCATGTATGTACTAGTTGTCAAGGGGAAAGAGATGGTTCTGTATTGTTGCTTTGTATGATTCAGATGCGTCTCTATTCTGTCTAACCTTCATGTATTCATAAGTAGGAAAAGTTCATAAATAAAATGAACAGGCAGTTGGCATCATTTTAAATAAGCAATGCAAAAGGTTGACAGACATGTCCTTGACAAAATGAATGATTGTTTCATCTGTTATTTTTACAATGAAAAAGTTTTTAAACCTATTGATCTTTTTGTTTTAATTATGAAACATACACCTAAAATCATGCCAACAATCAGTACTCCCTGTTAGCAAAAAAGTTGTCTGGCCTTTATTGTTAAATCTGGGTGCTCTTGTTTTTTTTTCTTCAAAAATGTGTTCTACTTGTTAGCTGTATCTTGTGAATTAATATTAGGGGTGGGAGGGGGAATTTGTTTGAGGGGGAATTTGTTTTTACTTCAAGAGAAGCTGCTGTCCGACTGAGGGGATGAGGGTGGTTTACTTTTAACAAATTAGATATATTTTTGGTATCATATGAAAGTCTCGTGATACCCTAAGGGTTAATTTTTAACATATGAATGTGAAATTCATGGTAATAAATAAAACAGAACATCAAATTGCAAACTGAATTTGACATTGTGCATCAATCTACCAAACCCTATTATATCAACTTCATTACACATCCACATCATTTCATAAAACTCCCTCGCTTTCTTCAAAGTGAGGGGAATTTCTGCTCCAATGTTTAGGTTTCGGAAGACTCCTGTTGTCTGTAGTTGAATAAACAAGAATACCCTCCTGAGACCTTTTACAGGGCATACACATGGAATTTATGCTTAGTTCTAAAATGATATGCTGAAAATTCAACATAATCGACCCAACAATTATGCATCTTGTTTACATGACCCACCATTCTTATTTATTTAAAATGTCCCTCATATTTGAAAAATTCACCCATTTAAAAAAAAAAATCAGGAGAATTTCTCTCATAAATTTTCAATCATATAATAGACCCTGCACTCCCTGATAGAGATTAGATGGTTTTGGGCTTTATAGTGTTTGGTTTTAATACATCACAGACTTTTAAAAATAACCAAAAAAAAATCACATTTTCAGGATTCGCGTTCAGAGAACCAATTTAATATATCAATGACGTTTTAGGAAGCTCATTCGTAAAATTTTCACACCAACTGTCTTTTGATCAATTTCTTTTGTAATATTATAGCACACGTTCAATTCAATGGTCACTATAACAAGAAATGTGAAAAACTGAAGACAAAGGAAATATTTTATATATAATTGGCTAGTATACGATGTGTTGTTAGATCTGGATGTGCTATTTTTTTTTTTTTAACAAGGCTATATACTCTAGACTGGTTTTTTTTTTATTCCTCATAGCTAGTTCATTGTTTTCCCAGAAGGGAACCAGTCTTTATTTTTAACACATACCTGAAATTTCATATCTGAATAATCAATATACACTTCTAAATAAGAGCATTCTTTCTCGACAAATCAATACCACAATCAATACACTACAACATGTAATAACATTACTGACTTCATACTGAGTTTTCGTCTTGGTATTTATTGATTCCTGAAATACAACCTGTCATAATAACAGACTGCAGAATTCTACAAATTTATATTCAGAATGAAAAATATTTTGAGCATTGATTGAAAAAAAATCTTTTCAACTTTTATTCAGGCTTAAAACATCTAAGATTCCATGTAGATTATAAACACAATAGGAATGCATCGTCCGGGTTGTTTTAAAGTAATTTCAGACCAAAGAATAAAAGATCATATCAGTGGAGTTCTATCAGATCCTAGTCACTATGGATGATTAAACTTCATTTATTTACCTCCGAGAACATTCAGGACAGATAAAATTCATAGAGTATATGGTCTGCATTTCTTCAATCATCAAGTATAACAACTCATTATACATGTTCAATATGTGTGTGCTTAGACACCATGAAATTTCCAAGGCCAAAAAATCTGTAACTAGCATAACAAAATACGTGTACATATGTTGAACATCACCTATTACTTTTTGAGTAAATTTACACCCCTTATAGATTAAGATGAGAGAGTTAATTAACTATTCTGTGATGATGAAAATAATTTCTCACCTCACCCCATCCCAAAACTAGGTGCAGAAAGTATGCAAAACACCATCTGATATTGGATTTTTCCCCAAACACATTTGCAAAGTCAATCAATAATCACAAATCCTTAAAACTTTCAAATATTTATTCAACCCCTGATAATTCCATGGATTAAGTAAATCCCTATTTATCTTGATACACATGGTCATCTCTATCTCAATGCACATGGTCAATTTTAATAATCATCTGAACTAGTGTGATGGATTATGTGTACCAGTTAACAGATTTTACTATATAACATGAAGACAGTAATAGGGCCACAGTGTTAACCATGTCCATCCATCAGCCAACATACCTTGGCTGAGGTCTGCATCTAGGTCATTTCAGGCCTTGTGGTTTGGCATTCACGTTCAACAAAAATTAATGTTTAAGCTTTAAAACATAAATGCAAATATATTCTTTTTAGTTTTGTAGCCGACAAAACGTTTTTCTGGATAGGCTCATTTTCCTATGGAAGAACAAAACAATGATGGATTTTAAAGAAAAAGGACTTTTAGGTGTAATTTGTGCCAACATCAGCTTTGTAGGTTTGGTTTTGGTTTTGTTGGGCTTAATGCCATTTTTCAGCACATCACAAGTAGTATATTTAGTGGACAAAGAACCTGGAAAAAACCCCACGGGAACCACATGATGCCAATGGCAAACTTTCTCCCATGCCCATGTTGGTTGAACTGAGACTATTATTACTATTACTGTGAATACTTTCATGCCATGACAATTAAATCTGAAAGCTACCGTAAACCTTTTGGTTTATGTGACTGTAAACAATTTGATTTTCAATTTGCCATCATTCCAGATTTATTAAATCTGAAAACATTATGATGTTCTTTGAAAATTGTATTCCATATCATCAAACATAAATTGACACGATTTACCTGGGCTGGGAGGTGGGATGAACGGATACAAGACATCACTCTAGTAGAATTCAAGCATCTTGTCTGAAAGAATGTCGCCGTTTACTACAGAACACTTGCTGACACTAGCAAGAAAATTATGCTCTTGTGGAATGAAAGATTTTGGTTCGGTTTCTGTGGATACTGAATGCAAAACTTACATAACAATCAACATTGATTTTTATTCATAACTATCAATTTCAGCATATTGGGGGAGGGGTAACAGTATGTTTAGCACATTATTTGGCTATATTATGCCAAGAAGCTAACAGTATTTTCCATGGACATGCACAGGCAGCCAACTTGGACCCAGGACCCTTGGATTTGAGGTATGATGCTCCAACAACTGACCTACCATAATTCCCTCTATGCTTTTGTACCATAATTCCCTCTATGCTATTTGTACGAATACTACAACTGGTTTTTTCAAATTCATGGGTCATGGTGTCAGGACAGTAGCACATTTGATTATCTGGATTGATATTCAGGTTAGGTTGGGTCAACTACAATATAAAGTCTTTAGGCAAGACATTTTACTTTCATTGCCCATCAAAACTGTTCCAATACTTACAAACAACCTTACATCAACAATAAGACCGTGAAAGGAAGTTTTTATTACAAATGAAGTTCTGATGTGTTCTACCTAGCATCCCAAGGGCACATGATATTGTGTCACCCTGTCCTCCAAATCTGGGTGACATAAAAATGTCAAACAGATAAAGAAAATTACTAGACAGTGCTTAATGTATTAGGAGTGGTAACTTTTCTTAGTTAATCTTATTTGTTTCACCAGTTCTGCCACTGTAATGTATGTTGTCTGCACTGTACTATCATATTTTCCTTGGACACATACTAATGTTAAACTCATTTTATCAAGTACTCAAGCACTTGAATAAGCCACACACACACAAAATTTTTATATATCTGAATATCTGGTTCAACCACAAAAAAACTTGGAATTGCTCAATCCAGATCTTTCCCTCATTCAACTTCTGTGTTCACTCATTATTTATCACCATTCATTCTAATAATTCTTATTTTTTCCTCATTATTCTCTTTTAATAATTCATTTTTAAATGCCAAAGTGTGTGTTTCTTTAAGTTTTTCAGCCCACAAGTTTAGTACTTTCTCCTTGATTCAACCGTGACAATATATTATGTATACGGCTGTTAGTACATTTATATTGCAACTCTGCATACTTAAAAATCCTGAACGTTCTGATTCCCCACAATGTTGATTCAAAACTGAAATCAACTGCCATTTAAAAAAATTTTTTTGCCTTTAGTGACTTTAGCCAATGTAGAGATGGCCGGACATGAATTAAAAGAGGACGGCAGTGGGTTTTTTTTTCCATTTTGAAAAAGAGCACCCTGGCTGGTGAACAGAAGTCAAGATCTGGGATAAATAAAACATTTTGTGGAAATATTATGTATTCAAAGTGTACCACTAATTCTGTATATTTCTATATTTTGGAATATAGTTCTATTAAAAATTGATTTGCAAGCAAATTTATGTTAAAGAAATTATAATAGTTATAATG
This sequence comes from Megalonaias nervosa, assembly GCA_016617855.1. Lineage (NCBI taxonomy): Eukaryota > Metazoa > Mollusca > Bivalvia > Unionida > Unionidae > Megalonaias > Megalonaias nervosa. The sequence goes on along the minus strand of JAECUM010003580.1, from coordinate 30,063 downwards.
GCAATAATTCAGTGGTGTAGCAACTACCCAAGCAACCCAGCAACTGGGTGATGGCCCAGACCCAGAGAAGGTAAACAATTCCAATAAAGCAACTTTTTTATAGTGGGTTGAGGACTGAATTTCTTGCAATGCCACTGCAATATTTCAATGTAGTTTGTTGGTGCATGTTTTAATTTAACTCAACATACTCCAATTGGGCATTTATGGGCAGCAAGAACATAAATAATAAATAACATAGCTGCCATTATATGTTGACTGAACCATGATTTTGTGTCAAGAATAACAGTGCATAAATAAAGTAATGGATAGAGTCTTGCTGGCCTACTGAAAAGAATTTATATTATCTTCCTTGAGTGAATCAGTGTAGCATAACTGAACTCAACATTACAGTCTAGGCATCCATTTTCACAACTGAATTGTCCAAGGATGAATGCTGTCAAAATCACAAGAAACAGCACGATGTAGATGCTTACAAGGATGGGTTTCTGATTGCATGATGTAATAAGTAGTTTCCGAGTTCATTTTTTAAGACATGTTCTGGCACATGGCACTGGCTTTCTACATGCACTATTGGGTGAACTTCTATTAAAATAATAAAATATTGATGAGGCTGAAAAAAAACCCCTGGAATTATCTGGAATCCTGATTAAATCATGGGAATTCCCCTCAAAATCAGGAATGATTATGTATATGTATGGTTACAATGTTGAACAACCTGGGTGCCAGAGTGACTGCTTTTCTCTATTTAAAATCTCTTATCATTTCTGTGTAATCAAGGGACAGACCACATTGTAAAGAGGAAGTGATCAATACCACTCAAATATGACACTGAACAGCCAGCGACTCAAATTAACTGCCTTTGAGACATCTGCAACCAAATGTAAATTAACAAATTTATTTGAATTTGTATATGAAGCCATACAAATGAATGTTTGAAACAGTAATTATTCCTAATTGGTATTCTCAACTTAGCTCAACAGAAAAAGAAAGCCAATGATTCCAAAAGGAAGATATTTAAATAATTCATATATGGACAAATTATTTCTTTGGAAAAATATAAAATTTATACGATGTATAATATAAAGAAATTAAAATTAACATTTTCCAGTATTCATCATCCAAATTTTATTTGTTTCAAAAGAAATGTGTCCCTGCAATTTCCTGCCAGACTAGGGAAGTTTGATCTCTACTGACACTCACTCTTATGAGCAAATGAAGTTAAACTTTACTATGAGTAAGTAATAATTAATCTTTGGAATGATTGTTATTCTGATGTTCTCGGCCCCCATTGTAAAAATTGTTACTAAGCTGCAGTTTTATTTTCATTCAAAGTTTGCATGTAATTTCACATGTTCATTCCCCATATAAAGTTTACTATGCACAAAAAGAAATGAAATGCAAATAAATGTATGCACTGTGCTTGATAGATTTCTGCAACCTTTGTTAACTGATAACTCTAAAATACAACCAACTGCAATCTATGCTCTAGATCTGCAAAGAAGGCAATCTATTTAAAACAGAGATCTATTTACGCAAATGGTTTTGATTTTGTTCGTAGACATTGTTAAAGTTTCATATTCAGCCAATGTTTGAAATTCCCAGTCCACTTTTTTTTTAGTAACCTATCAGATAAAACACTGCATTTCATGCTACGGAAAGTTATCATTTAAAATCACATGTTCCAAATAATGTTTTTTACATTAATAAATGTGATAGATATAATTTAATTGGCATTTCAAAACGTCAGTAGAACACGAACATGAACCCGTATCAGTCTATCTCAAATGGAAACATGGTAGATAAGCTGGTTTAGCACCAGACTCATAATCCAAGGACTGCAGGTTTGACATCCTCCCAGGCCAGCCCAGGTTGTGTTGTCAATGACTGGTGTCACATTAATGGCATCACACCACTCAGCTACTTGGTCATGTCTTTATGACAGGCACCAAGATCCTGTTTACTCTGCATGATATAGCCAAATAATGTGTTTAACCAGCAAATTGCCTTCTTACCACCCCCACCCCCCCACTATTATGCTTGGAGATGACAATCTTAATCAGATCGGCACATACAAATCAGTTTTAGAAACTGAAAGTAAAACAAAAATTAAAAAAAAAAACCTCCTTATAACCTGTAAATACCTAATTATATCATTAACAGATCGTTCTTTGACTGGAATCAAATATTTTATATATTATAGATAAAGCCTGCACTCGGCTGAAAGGATAAAGATTTAAGAGGAATTTTATGTTGATTTCATTAGACGTGTGTCACCATTACAAAGTTGTGTAATTCTATGCAAGCACTTGAAGGCTACTTTGATCTGAATCTTGGTGCTGAAACATCAAAAGAATTGTAAAATTGAATATGTCAGTCCAATTTCCTCTTATGCCTGTATTCCATTTTGTTCTTGTCTTTTGAGTTTGTTAATAGCTGTCTGTTTTACGGGAAATGAAACCGTGAATGCAAGTTTAATTTTCAGAATTTTAGACCAACGAAGATCAAGGTTTTTGACCAAAGTTGGCATACAATAGCTCTTGAGATTGCGCAGGCCAGCAGGGCTCATAGATGTGAATTCTTGTTGTTGTTGTTGTTGTTGTTGTTGTTGTTGTTGTTTGGGGTTTAATGCCATTTTTCAGCACATGATCAACTATACAAGGTGGACAGTAAAGCTGACAGAGAAAGAACCACAGAAAACCCCAATAAGGCAAGCTTTCATACATACTCCTGTTAAACAAGCCCATGACTCAAATCCAATGGCAGTGATTTGTGTAAAGGCAAGTGCTTTAGACCACTTGGCTAACCACACTGGGCCCCTAGTAGTGAATTAGATGTAAGCATTGGATGATGAATAATGTCGCTTCTCAATAAAATCAAACCTGCCAAACAAGTACCTATACAAAGAACAGCTGCTATAAAGGACATGATTCACTCGTCCATTCTCTCAATTTTCTCATTAATTTAATTTTAAAAAAGTATTGTGTAAAGTAATTTTATTGATGACACAGACCCCCAAAAATTGTAATTTGAAATTAAAATTTTTGAAAAAGTAAATCATAATTTAACTGATGACCCTGACCAAAAGAAAGAACTTGTAATGTTTTGGTGCTGAATATTATTTTTTTTTCACATATAGTTGTAGAATAACCTTAAGAAACATGGCTGCCACCCTGCACTGTTTGATAATCAAGAAGTGAAAGTTTGCCACAACCAAGAAAAACTTCAGTGACTCATGGGTCTACCACAGAAGTTTATTGACAAAATGCCAGACACCCAGAAACACAACCATGCTGTATATTTCTTTTTCACCTACAAAAGATTCTTTTTACTGATGGCTGAACTTTTTAATCCTTATTAGTGTTATGCAATGTTTAATTATAAATGACAAGCATAAAGCTATATATATATATATATATATATATATATGAAAGCATGTGTTATTTTTTCTGTGTATTACTGGCTATCAAGTGTCTGAATTAGGAAATTATTGATTCTACACAAAAACAAAAAAAGTCTACAATTACCATTCCAAACCCTCATCTGCCATCACATAATGTGCCAGAAGACCAAGATCTGTTATTTGTTCTGTTGATTATATAACGAACTGCATAGACCTCGATTTGTCAGTACATTATTAGACAGCAGATTTGTGTCTATGCAGCCTGTTGTTGGACTAAACTCATAAGCAAACATATATGGTAATCCAAAATGGAAGCTAAGTGCCATTCTGAAGAATACACGGAGCACTGGTTTGGGTTAGCAACTCTCAGATCATAGGTATGACATTCTACAGATTGAGCTATCATACAATATTCTACTGACTGAGCTATCATATATGACATTACACCGACTGAGCTGTCATATGACATTACACCGACTGAGCTGTCATATGACATTAAACCGACTGAGCTGTCATATGACATTAAACCGACTGAGCTGTCATATGACATTACACCAATGAGCTGTCATATGACATTACACAGACTGAGCTGTCATATGACATTACACCGACTGAGCTGTCATATGACATTACACCAATGAGCTGTCATATTACATTACACCAATGAGCTGTCATATGAAATTACACCGACTGAGCTGTCATATGACTACAACAACTGAGCTGTCATATGACATTACACCAATGAGCTGTCATATGACATTACACCAATGAGCTGTCATATGACATTACACCGACTGAGCTGTCATATGACATTACACCAATGAGCTGTCATATGACATTACACTGACTGAGCTGTCATATGACATTACACCAAATGAGCTAACACATAGCGTTCTACCAATTGTTATGTTGTTGTTATGGGTTTAATGCCTTTTTCACCACACAATAGGCTATACATGGTGGCCAGTATATTTGGTAAAGGAAGAACCTGGGAAAACCTCACGATCAGGCTGAACCACCAACCCCCAGGAAGCCATTGGCAAGCTTTCTCACATACCCAAATCTGCCAAGCCCAAGACTTGAATGCATGAAGACTGAGGCAAGATGTCAGTTATCCATGTCTTGGACAACTTTGCCATGCAGGGCCCCATTTTATACACACTGAGCATTCTTATTGCATTGTACCTATTATACTATCATGACATTGTACTTATTATGCTATCATATGATATTATACTGACTGAGCTTCCATATAATATTATACATATAATATTATACTGACTGAGCTTTCATATAATATTATACTGACTGAGCTTTCATATAATATTATACTGACTGAGCTTTTATATGACACTGTAGTGACTGACACTATTGATTAAGCAATTGTACAACATTATACCAAATGAAAATGACCAACCATGTTTGTTCTGAGGGAGCTTGTGTTGGGAAATCAAAGTTAGTAGAGTGGGCATTTCCAGAACTTTTGTAAATGCCAGAAATAATACTCATGTCAGGACTGATCGATATAATAGCACATTACAAATTTTTTTAAAATCCAATATTCCATAATAAAATTATGCCAAACCACAAAGGAGCACAATCCCAAGGAAAGATATGAACCTGATCAACAAGTGCCATAACTCTGTCCAACATGGAGAAGATTAAAAAAATCCAGTAAAAACCACATCTGAGTCAGTGAAATGATATACATATATAATATCAAAACGGAGTAGACAAGACTTAACCTAAAAAAGGCACATGAAGGCTATGAGCAATACTGGTTACAAACAACATGCCTTGTGTTGATATGAAGTTAAATATCAAGGGCCATAACTCTGTCTAAATGGAGTTGACAAGAAAAAACCCACAAAACGTCTATGAGACAATATAAAAAACAAATTTCATCAGAATGTTTAATGGTTCCAAAGCCATCCTAATTACAATAATCTACTGTAGTGGATATATAAAACTGATCAAAAAAGGGTAATAAGTCTGTCACAAATTGGACCTGACAAGACAAAATCATTGCAACAAAGAAGTATCCAATAACTCTAAGGGTTGCAGAGCAAAGGAAGTTACAAGAGGTGTGGGCAGACTGAGGGAAAACTTAACTCAACTTAATCCTTGTACTTAATGCCATCATTTAATGCCTGTACTTGATGAGGTCCATTTAATGCCTGTACTTAATGAGGTCCACTTAATGACAGTACTAAATGAGGTAAACCTAATGCCTGTACATAATGAGGTCCATGTAAAGCCTGCACTTACTGAGGTCCACTTAATGAGGTCACTTAATGCCTGTACTTAATAAAGTTTAATTCCATATAGCACAAATTTAATTCATATGCACATGGAAATGAATTATACGTTAAAGGCAATGATTATTAAAGAAGAATTGGTTTCAGCCAACTTCTCAGAAAAAAGAACAAAAACTTGAACTAACACCTGGTGACACAATTACTGTGGTCAGATCTGTGCCGAGCTCACAAAGTTATATCAAAACAAAAACAAAACAGGAAGATCCTTCTTATTTGAAGGTAAATAGAGACACCAGAAAAAAGAATTTAAGTCAATACCAGTGACAATGCAAACAGCAACCACAGTGACTGATAACAAAACTAGGATGCAATTCCATTACAAACAGTTGAAATAACACTTTGTCTGGAATAGCATTAGTGGGTCTACTTTTCGCCAACATACTGATGGGCCACAGTTCTCACTGACGAAACAAACAAAAAATGATAATAATGGATTCCCATTATATATGTAAACTTCAAAGGTACCTGAGAAAATGAATGACAATGATTTTTTTTATTCAGAAATAATAAAGTTTCCTTTTGAAATAATCAATGGACATCAAACAAAAAGGGAAAGGAAATTTAAATTTAAAAAAAAAAAAAATTAGAAGAAATTTTGAATTCATTATAAACCGAGGCCTTACCATCTTAAGCACAGTCATTCTATAGTGTATAATGAAACTGCAATTCATGCAAATTGTAAAGAACCTATGTGTACTAAACTGACTTCAAATTAAAAGTACCACTATTTACAGAAGCATTAAGGTTTCTTCTAATTCAAATTTTCAAAAATGATAAAGCATGCATGTATGCATGCATGTATGTATGTATGTATGTATGTATGTATGTATGTATGTATGTATGCATTTATGTATGTATGTATGGTATGTATGTATGTATGCATGCATGCATGCATTTATGTATGTATGTATATGCATGCATGCTTGTATGTATGTATGTATGTATGTATGTATGTATGTATGCATGCATGCATGCATTTATGTATGTATGTATGTATGCATGCATGCATGCATGTATGTATGTATGTATGCATGCATTTATGTATGTATGGTATGTATGTATGCATGCATGCATGCATGCATTTATGTATGTATGAATGCATGCATGCATGCATGCATGTATGTATGTACGTATGCATTTATGTGTGTGTGTGTGAGAGAGAGAGAGCAACTGAAGCCATAGCAACATTCTTCCACATATTTGAGTATGAGACAGATCAAGTATGAAGCATCAGCATAAAATAAAGTGTGAAACATCTTTGTATGTATGTATGTATGCATGCATGCATGCATGCATGTATGTATGTATGTATGTATGTATGTATGTATGTATGTATTTATGTATGTATGTATGCATGCATTTATGTATGTATGTACAGGTTGCAATAAATGTAAAAACATGTTTGAGATGTCCAGTTATGTATTTCCAATAATGCAGGACTGGGATGTTCCAGTAGTATAGGACTTGATGTTCCAACGATGCAAAACTTAGATGTTTTAGTAATGCATGATTTTGATGTTCCAGTAATGTAGGACTTTGATGTTCCCATAATGTAAAACTTCAATGTTACCATAATGTAAGACTTCAATGTTCTCATAATGTAAGACTTTGATGTTCCAGCAATATAAGGCACAAATGTTCCAGTTATGTACGACTTAGAAAAATATTTTATTATCAACTATAAATCAACTTTATTTGGATGCTCTTGTTAATAATTGTGTGTGAACTCATCTCCATCTTTGCTAGCCAAGGTTCCAATAACCCTATATACACCTTGGCATATCAAGCAGATATTTCTGTGCTTTGTGTCTGTGAATTGCATTGGATGCAGCGGCAAGCCACCGCATCTAATCAAAATTAAGTTGTTCGAATTTGAACACTGTTCCTGCGTGATTGAGACAAGGGGAGCACACAACTCGAATGGACTGATAAATAAGCACTTTTTCAGTGCTGGTCCATGTTTGCACAAATACCTGTCACTCAAATAGACATGTGATGGCTTCTCTCTGGTATATAGTCATACTTTCGATGTTAAACTTACAAAGTATCCTTTTTAGGTCAATTGCCACCACTGTTTTCGGCCGATGTACAATGCACCTCACTAGTGGTTAGTTGGAATTTACATACTAAGGGAGGCAGCACATGAAATCCAGTAGATGTTGCTAGGACAAAGCACTGATATAGCTGTTTGATCTGCCAAGATGTAGATAGGGTTATCAGAACCTTGGCTAGCAAAGATGACTCATCTCAGGACACTGAAAAGAACCTGTTAAATCTTCCTGTCTGAAGGACTTGGAGCTAAAGACTAGCAAGCAGCCAATTACTATTAAGCAGCTAATTACTTATAAGCAGCAAAGGAGGATGGGAAGGGCAGGACATGCTACACTTTCTTACCTTCTCTAACATTGACAATGTGTGGATGGCTTAGTGAAGACATGATTTTGATTTCTCGCTTGATTCTACTAAGATCATGCTCATCCTGAATCTTGTTTTTCTTGATATACTTTATTGCTACCTGAAAGATAAAGAAATTGGGACAAGATCAATTATAGAAAAAAAAACTTTATATGCTGCATAGTATAGCACCATTAGAAATACTTCTACTGGGAGTTGTATACATACCATTTGCAATCCACAACATGTGTTTTTAAATTTTTCATAGAAGGACTCTCTTTACCTGTTTTTGTTGTTATTTTATAATGTGCATATTGTACATGGAAACATGAAAGAAAACAAAAGAATTATATTTTGATTTTCCACAAATATTGTAAATTGTTATTTTTCCTATGAACACCTCCGGGCAGAAAAATTGATAGAAAATTAAAGTTCAAAAAAGAAATTCTGAATTTTCTTGAACTCTCCTGGCCAAATTCTTTTGTAAATATGGGATGTAAAACAAACAATACACAAAATATGTATCCAATACTGTAATTGTAAATATGTTTTATAAGCAGAATATTGGCACACTGCATGCCCATGGGAGTGTAACTAATTAGCCCATGGCTGACACAAGTTGACTAAAATTCATTATTATAGTATATGGCAGGTCAAGTAGTTCAACCTGTCCAGGGGAGTCTCTCTGTAAATATCCCCAGTGTCTCAAGTTTCAAATTACAAACTGCTATTAGTTAAATGTGACCACTAAGTAAGTTTAAGAGACTATTAAGACATATCAATAGATAAACAATATATATATATATATATATATATATATATATATATATATATATATACACACACCTTTGTAAAATGACAATAACTGCTAGAAAATTTGTCCTATAAAGGATTTAGAGTGAGAAGCTCTTGGACAAATTTCATTTATTCAAATGACCCTAAATGTAAGAAGACACTGCCATTAGAAGCAAAGTGTACAATGCCAACAATATGGGGTTCACAGGAGTCTGAGTGTTCTATTGTGGTTGCTTTTACAAATCACTGACATATAACCTCTGTCCATGGCAGTTAAGAGTGGTGGCTCAGCTAACATGGGCTAAGGTGAGAATGCTGTTCTAACTTCCCAGGTTCTTCCGCCATGAAATATACAGACTATCATGAATAGTCTATCATGTGCTAAAAAAAGGTGTTAAATACACAAAACCCAACAACATGGGAGTCACGGTAACTCAGCTGGTATAGCACTGGACTCATAATCCAAGAGTTGCTGGTGTGATACCAGCCCAGGCCAGCCAAGGTCAACTGATGCTCATCTTTGGGAAAGGCATTCAGCTCCCATTTCCTTGGCATGATATAACCAAAAATGTCATAAAAAGCAATTTTAAAAGAAATAATAATTAAGAATTGTTACTTTACATTTTAAAATATATCTCACTGTGAAGTCATCTGAACTGAGTCAAGCACACATTGTTTGAAAACAAGGTATCTGGACAACTATGATTTACGCCACTTAACATAGGTCTGTGAACAAAACAGATTATAAACCAAGATAAAATCATGGCATCATTTTATTCTGAAATTTATCTTCCCATCTCTGATCCAAGATTGTCATTAGAAAAGGTTACATTCAGACACCGGCACTAAAGATTTCAAAACTTCTTAACAACACTCCTGAAATGAAAAATGCTGTCATTTAATAAGAACAATATATCATTTTTTATTAACACTGAGAAACTTACTAAGAACTTTCCCTGTAAGGAATGAGATGTCAAAAATATGGCAGACACATGTAGTTGGCTCTCTGACAAATTTGTGTTAACATACAATTACAACTGAAAATCAGTCTAGACATTTACAACAAAAGTAAAATGCAAGCAATTACATATGCTACACAAAGGGGAGTAAAAGGCCGCTGCAAAAAATAAACCACCCATTTTAAAAATGTTCCTTTTCTAACTGCAATGTTTGGTCTCTCTCAACGAGTTTGATTTCAACACAAAAAACCCCATTATCTATTCGAAATTCACTTCAGTGATTTAGCTTTAGTTCAGTAATATTACAAAACATGCACTGTAATTTTTACTTTTTCTTCATGAGAGGTATGGAAATGTAACATGAGTTTGAGCAGTTTGCAGTAAGACTCAACTTTTAAGCATGTATATATGGTAACAATCATGATGCCTTATTAACCAAAGAACAAACAAGCCACAGTAGCATACCAATGCAAACTGTAAACGGTCATTTACAAGTCCTAACTATCAATATGTAGACCTAGATAGGTTTGTACAATAAAGTAATATTCATTTATTTATTTACTCGAGTAATACTGATGTAGATGCATATAACAAACCAACTGTTCAAAATCACTTTTTTTTAAAAACCTAGTCAGAGTATGCAAGTACATGCATGTATGGTACACTTATAACATATTTTTATCTGAAAATCACAGAAACTGATTCGACAGCACAATTCCACCTCAAGTTCATCGGTACTGATAATTCCTGGTAAAGCATAAAAAGGAGACAAACTGCGAACTTTCAAAAACTTTTTGAAAAGCCACTGAGTCATACCTTGTACAGTTTGGTCAGAATAGAGCAGTAGCTATATTACAGATAAGCAAGAGAAAAAAAAAAATGTCTCACTCTTTAACAAGAGATCCCGTTTTTCTAAATCCTGCCTTAAATATAAAGCTCTAATACTGAACTTAATCTTCAAAAAAAAACTTTTAACACTGACCTTAATCTTGGGTATGGACAGGCACACAGACATGTGGACAGATGTATGGATGATTGGACAGACAGACATACAAAGGGACAAACACTTGTGATTGCTACATCAAGCTTCCATCAAGGTGAACTTGATAAATATGGATTTGGGGCCATGCTTTATTTCATTTTCCTCATTCCTATGCATTTTTTCATGATGATTAATATAAAACACAAATCTTTAATGTGGACCTCTTAGCAGTGCATGAATTTCATTGAACCCTCTAGAGGATATTAGTAAAAAGCCTCAGGGTTTTGATCATTACACCTACATGACATTCCATAGTGATTTTTTTTTACTGAGCCAGTTGACTATACAAATAATATGTGAGCTGTCGTTAGCGAGGATTGAGTGTAACGGCCATAAAGTCTCACTTCCAATGGCAGTCATAGTATTTCCTTAGGAGTTACTATCTTTCATCAGCCACATGACTGATGACTATCAGATTATGACCAATTGTTTTTTGAGTAATCACCTTGGTTAAAAGCCCCGAAAACCAATGGGCTTCAGGGCAACAAGGATATGAATGTGCAAAAATAAAAATCGGGATATGATCTAACCCTCCACCTACATCCATTTGTAAATAAACAGTTGTGTACTTTGATCTTTTAAATCAAAATGCATCCATAAGCCATATAAAGTCACGCTATTCCAAGATGTAGGTCACATTCTTAAGTGATTACATGTAGTGTGATCCCTTCAAATGGGTATCCATCAATGAGAAAATCTATGTATCCATGGTATGATCTATTAATGGGTACTCATCAGAAAATCTTGTACTATATCAGTTTTCAAATGTGTCCTATTCACATTTTTTTGTTTGTTAATTTGTTTTAAAAATCACAAGAATCTATGACCAACTTTTTCATACAGAACTGAAACCTGAATGCCAAAATATGGATGTCATGTCTTTTTGTTTTGGGAGAGAGACAGAGACAAGAGAGAGGGTATAGTCTTCAATGCAAACCATACTTAACAAGTAATCTGCTCAAATTAGTTATGCAGAGGATATTTGCTGGTGTCAAGTTGTAATGGAGCAAATTTTCTGTCGATCTCTGTAGAACACATTTAGTTGGACACGTGTACGATTAATTAGATTTATGGAGTTCTGCGCACGTTTAAATTGCCATAATGCACGGATTGGTACAGTCTCTGTAATGAGTTTAGCGATTTTTGATTAAGGCTACATTTGTTTAAACTGGACAGGAAAGGGGTCAATTTCTGATTGGTATGGAAAACTGTCAAAGTTACCAGGAATCAGTTGGGTAATCAAGGTTTGTCAGACGAACTGCACTGATTCAGAAGTTCAGACGGGAACTATATTTCATCCAGATTGGTCACGCTGTGAAGGGGGCATGGTTTCACATGAAAACTCTCAGTTTAAATGTGCAAATAGCAAATTTAAAAATCAGTCTACACTTTTTTCTGCAAGAGAACAAATATAAATAGACTCCAAGTGGGTTAAGAAGTAAACTCACTCGTAGAAATCATCCAGGAGAAGCAATTGTCTGGAAAAATTGACAGACACGTTCTGGAAGTGAGAGCTTGGGAAAACAAGGTATTTGCAACAATCTTATGTAATTCATTGATACTACTATGATGATTTGTTTGATTTATTTCCTTGTAATTGCATGGATTTATTTGTTTAAGTTCGTAGATTTAATTTCTTGATATGGTATACCTGTGTTGAGTTCGTTATCTGAGTCCGTACAATGATATTTTTCTTTATATAAACATTGACTTGTTTGAACGTATAGTCTCGTTTATTATAGGAAATTATGTATCTAGAATTTCATGCCTTATTTTAGTTGAGATGCGAGAATCCATGTGAATTCTCCGACCTATATATGAGTTCACGTATGATAACCACTTGATTGTCGTTATAAATAACGTAGTGCAAGGAATTTCATTCATTTGTGTAATTGAGACTAGTCTGGAACTAATGTCTCGGTGGGAGGTGGAAATAGTCATTCGTTGACCATTAATTTTGTGAAACTAGGTTGTTACGGTCTGTCATGGCCAGTTAGACTAGATAGCCGTAGGATCTGTTTGAAATTAGGATAGAATGTATCTGACCTAACGAGGGGGGAAGGTATTGATTTATTCCCCCAGTATAATGTGATGAAAGATTTAGGTTGCTTATTTTTGTTATTTTGGAAGGGCGAGATAGCTCTACGTATTATGTACTACGAACCCAAAGTGGACACAAAGTTGGAAGGGGTGAAAGAGGCGAGGTACCTGTGAATTTGGGAAAAGAAAGTCAAAAGTGAAGAAGACCCAGACTTACTGGCACAAGGAAGTCAAAAGTGGAGAAGACCCAGACTTACCAGCACAAGGAAGTCAAAAGGGATAGTCGCTGTGGAATTTGGACCATCAGGTTATGAAACTGTACAAGGCAATGTTTTCGATATATTTCACTTGATCTAGTGATGATTTAAATTCTATCGCTTAACAGATCGGCTACTGGTATCATCATTTCCTTGTATTTGAAAATTTGTTGAAGAAGTTAAGTCAAAAAGAAAGAAGTGTATCTTTCAATCGTAATGTATTATTACTTTTGTTTATGAACTTTATTGTTAGAAATTTGATTAAATTTTGTCTTTATTTGTAACAGGGGCTCGTGTTATTCTGTTCTATATACCGGCTCAGCTCTTTATCTATTCCACCTGTAAATTTCGCAATTTCTATTGATATTTACTCGTCCCAGGCAAATTACGCCGTCGGCGATCACCTCTAGATAACGATAACCAAACCCATAACACCCACCCCAACAAAGCTGGGAGGGGAGTTCTGACACAAGTGAATAATGGAAATATTTCATCAAGACAATTAAAAAGTCAAGCACATTATTCAATTAAAACAAGCAAATTTTCTTTTTATTTTTTTTAATGCTGCAACACATAGGCTAGCCAATTTAGCCGATTCCTGACAGTAACATCAGCATTTGACCATTTATATTTTGCCCTGTTTTGTGTATATTATTCACACAGAAAATAATTGGGTGCAGTAAGACACTTTCCTGATTCAATGTCAGGAAGCACATAATGATATTAACGCAGGACTAACAACATAGCGTATGAAATTCTTTGATTATAATGTTAATGATATCAAATGAAAACAATTTGTTGAATGAAAAATAAAACTGATATTAGTAATTCACTCTAGTGAATTATCAAAATTATTTGTATTAGAAAGTCCACAAATTATTAGACTACATAACATAAATATAGTTTAGCTATTTACTCATGAGGGTATCAAGCTTCTACATACTTGATATATGGATGAAGCCCCAATTTACACCAATTTACTTTAAGCTCTTTCATTTTAACGCCATTTATAATGAAGAATAATATTCAATTTGCACCACTGTGCTCGTTTTTATATCATTGCTGGCTTGATGTGCTGTGAATGACACGCAGTTCATATATGTGCATTTACATTACTTTTGATATACATCATAACCTGAGGTTCGCATCTATGGCGTAAATCGAGTGTCACCTATATATCATGTATACTTATAAGTTTAATCAAACTGCAAGAAAAAAACCCCAAAGACCCTAATTTGCCATTTCAAAATGTCCTGATAAATTAGTGTCTATGTTGTCTGTTCTACTGCTTACTCCCAACAAACTGCAAAGACCCTGTTCCGCCATCACAAAATACACTGGCAGATCTGGGTCTTTGCAGTTTGTATTTTGATCAGCTAATGCACCAATACAGAGCGCATGGTCTAAGATCATGAACAGAAAACAACAGGAGAAGATGAAATGGTCAATAGTTTGGGGCATAAGTTCAAAAATGGATCAAGGGTCAGGAGTTTGGGCAAAGGTTAAAATAAGGTGCAACACTATGTATGTCTCCATGACTTCATTCATAGCAAAAAATACACCTTACTATATGAATCAGTGGGCCATTATGAATCATGAGTCCACACTATATAACCATCAATCATAAATCATTGCCATTTCATGGATCATTAATTTTCTAATTACCTATGGTTTACTTTGGTATCATAGGGAGTGGAACACAACCCCCCCCAAAATAAAACATTGTACCTATTCCATGGAATAATGCCCCAGTATTTATAAAACTTTATCTTAATTAATGTCTCCCTTAATTAGCTAAATGGTTCAAGAAGGCCTTACAGACAGACAGAAATTTTAAATAACAGAATTTACTGATATGTAAAATTATTACAGAAGACATTTAGTCACAATTAGTAGTTACAAGTGAATTCATTATAATAACAGTCACAGTCAACTGAATAAATCAGTGTTTATGGAACACATGTGACAGTATGTTTTCTCTGAAAGAAAAGAAAAAGAAGAATGGTGTACTCACTTGGGGTAAATACATCTAGTAGAAGAGTTGTGTACTTGTAAATACATCTAGCAGAACAGTTGTGTACTCACATTGGAGTAAATACATATTCCAGTAGAATAGTTGTGTACAAGCAATGGGGTAAATACATGAAGTAGAAGAGTTGTGTACTCACATTAGAGTAAATACATCTAGTAGTAGGGTTGTCATGTGGTGTGTGTAACAACTTAAATACCCTCAGTAATCTTTAATCTCCAAGGCCAATATAATTGTTTACCTAAATTAGTCATGTTGATATAGATACAAGCACTAATGTTTCACTGTTCAAAGATTGCTGACATAGATGATGTGCATATTTGAATATCCCAAGCATTTTACGTAACTGTTTAACTTAAAAGATGCCTTTCTAAAAATTCCAAAATAATTTTTATCAGCAAAACTGAATAAATGATTCAATTATACTAGTTAAATTTTAAACTTGCCTTTCTAAAAATTAAATATTTTTAAATATTAATAATAAATGCCTGAGTCAATTTAAAATACAGGTAGTAAATATTAATATTGGGTTAGTTGACAGTACTGACTCTATTATATTTTGTGAAAAGTATATCTCTCAAAACACAATTCTGCTAACAGATACGATCTTTATTTTTTCAGCTAATTATAATACTTTAAAAGCACATTTTAACTGCATACAAATATTTTCATTCATAAAATCTTTATTGTGTGTTAAATTTTTTATGTAAAGCATTTTTATCCAAGTGATTTAAAAGTATCTGGATAAAAACCTTTCATTTAAAAACACTAGAACTTTGGGTTATGTGGTAATGTTAGAACTTTGGGTCCAGTGAACAACACAAGAACTGTGTTACGTGGTAACGTTAGAACTTTGGTTCAAGGAAACACCAGAACTCTGGACTCAGGGGTAGCACTAGAACTTTGGGTTCAGGGATGTAGAATAAGCATGATGCACCCATCTGTATGCTGCAAGAGGTAAAGACTTATGGTAACAGGAAATGTTTTGACTCTTTGGTTACTGTCCGAGGAGTAGGGATTCAAATCCTACAAAAGGATCAGTCCCATCAGCATGTGTGTGTGTGATTTGGATTTTTAACATACCTTTAACAACTTTTCAGTCATATTGCTACGATGTCTGCAGTGTAACATTTAATAGTGATGTCTAGCACTGAAGCATCATGTCGCAGACATGTAGCAACATGTCCCACCTAGTCACATTATCCTGACACCAGGCTGACCAGTTAGAACAATAACCTCTTAATGCTGAGTGCCAAGCAAGGCAGCTGCTAATACCATTTTTATCAGTCTTTGGTATGACTTGGCTGGGGCTTGAACCCGCAACCTCCCGCATCCAAGGCAGATGCTCAAATTACTAGTCCACCTGAGCAGTCCCTTTAGCATGCTAAATTCGTGTCCAAATGAGCCAGGGTTCAAACCTGACCATCAGATCAGCCAAGGTTGCTACCATGATGTGTCCTTGCACATGGAACTTAACTCCAACTGCCTAGGCACTAATTAACCTACTTGTGTGTATGTGCCATAAAACACCAGAAACCAAAGTAAAGCTGTCTTATGTACACCTTGAAATTCCACCTGTCAAAATTTCTTCTGTTGTGTAATATTACAGACAACAACAAATAACTTGTTCAAATGTTGGAATTCCACCAACATGATCTGTTTCAATAGCAATCAGGCTTACATTCCTTGTGTCAAATCAGACAATCAGACTGGTACCAATGATGTATCATAATGGTCGACAATGAAAAATGAATAGGACGAACCAATGATTCAAGCTTTGAATGCATCCTGAAAACTGACTAGATACTGAACAGTGATAGGCTAAGAAATTATTCTACACATAGTGATAGAAAAAAACCCCCCAAAAGTAGCAAACATGGGAGCTGACATTGAGTGACATCAAAATGTATACAGATGGTAGAAAATGCAAATGCAGTTAATGTCAATGTTTGAGTACACAGGTGAAATGTACCTGTTTGCACATGCTCAAAAGCCTGGAAAAAATTGCATACAGGAAGTAGACATGCAGAGAACAAGATTTTTTCCCAACACACAGCCCCCCCCCAATATTTTGCACAACAGTTACTATGAAATGCATACAGATACACCTCAAACAGCACCTAACCTTCCTCTATAAAAGAATACCGTATATGCTCACTTAAAGGTCAGATAAAACTGCAAACTGCACAGACCAGTTCTGCCACTGCATAATTTGCTGGCAGTTCTAGGTCTATGCAATTTATCTCGAGTAATTAGTAGAACAAACAATACAGACCTGGTTCTGCCAGTGTATTATACAATGGCAAATCAGGGTCTATGCTGTCTGCAGTTGGACTTTTGAGTATAAACAGTAAATTAATCATTAAAACTGGAGGTTCATTTGATATACAGGTAAATATCTTTATTAGTTTGTTTCCTGTTTATCCGGCTATCACCAGAATTTACAGGATTTATTGCCGATCATTCAAAATATTGCCAATTTATCTGATATGTAAATTTGAAAACTAAGTTTGCATCAGATAAATGAGATCGACTATATATCAGGACAGACACTTTTATATTCAAGGATTTAAAGATTTTTTGTTTCCTATTTAGAAATTGTGTTTTATTTGTGAAACACCTGATACAATGGTTATTTACAACATTCAAAACCCTTTTAACTTCCTAATATCTTCATCATATACATGACGGTTAACATTACTCCTGGTACCTTATTAGCCATAGGGCAATTTACTTCAACATTTAAGTTGCCATTTCTGATGTTAGACTGCCAAGCCCTAAAAATATGGTCACCTTGGACACTAAATGCGAAAGTCAAATGAGTGGGGAATTAATTGTAGAAGATGACAAAAAGTACAATTTTATTTAATTAAAGAGTAATTAGTAAAAATAAGCATGATGCAGAGTGTTTAACAGTGTATCTAGACCCCTCTGGCAGAACTATCAACAGTGATCCTCTGCTTCAACCTTGGGTCAGCCATTTACAGCTTACAATCTGGAGTTCTCTCGACTATCCCCCCACATACATGTATTGCTGGAATTTATGTCTTAACCTTCATTTTCTTCTGATGAGAGTTTAAAGCATTTACTATATTTATGTTTATTGCAGTTTCACCAACACCAATTTTACTGCCAACTAAATTTTCCTTATTTGTCTCCATGTCAGAATTGTCCGGATCCTCAAAACTGAGCTGGACTGCAGAGTCGTTTATTAGGCTGGTCTGTTCAAGACTGTATGCCAGTCTAGTCATGTGTAAAGATGGTGACTTAATAGTGATGTGAAATGCATCCTCTGAATGTTTTTGGCAACAAAAAAAACCCCAGCTACAATATTTAATTAGAAGGTGATGTCATTTTTTAACAGCTGTTGATCATTTTTACTTTTTAATTGGAACATGGAGTGCCGGTTAATCATCACCATTCTAAAATTCTTTGGAAACTTTTGTTGAAAAGCTGCTGAAAATGTAATTTTGTGCCACAAAATTATGGGGAAAGTTATGATGTCACAATGGCAATAAAACAATAATTTCAATTTTACTGCCACAAGTTTGAATATTCAACCATCCAGAAATTGCAGAGCTGTGTGGATGTATTTTTACAAATCCAAGTGGGTTTTCAATACATATAAAAACCTGTGCTTCATACAGATAGAGGATGATCAAATGTGATAAAAAGGATTTATAAATGCTGTCCTAAAACCATGAATATCAGTTTTTTATCCAGGTGTCTCAACTCTTACAAAATAATTATCTAATTTATGTTCATTACATTGTTAACAATTTGGGACAAGATTGAAAACTGGGTAACAACTGAAATGGATAATGTGTGTGTTTAACTGGGCATTCATCTTGTCATGATGTAACCTCACAAAGAACTGGCTGTCACACAACCTACCTTGGCCCAATATTCTTTATTGATTACCTGGTCATCTGCTGGGGCCTTGGCACACATTGGACCAAATTTTTGGCTGCCAATCATGTGTTGCTAACTGTGCACCAAATACTCTTAATAACAAAAAATAATACCATTAGCCTACAATAAGTCACTCAAGCTGAAGGTACATTTTGGGATAAATGCCCTATGAACATATGTGTATTATCGTTCATATATTAGGTAAATATCTTACATGAGATTATGACACTTTTTGGAAATACAATTTTTTGCACAATATAATGAAAAAGGACTTGCAGATTATATAAGGTTGACTGACAATTAGAACTTTAATTCAACATTGGTGGGACTTAGTGTGCATGATTTGCAGACCAAAAGGGTGCAGATTCAAACTATGCCATCAGACCAGACTGTGTCAGCCACTGCTGTGTGTTGTGTCCTTGAGCAAGGCACTTCACTCCAACTGCCTCATCACTAAATAACCTACTTGTGTTAATGTTTCATAAAACACAAAGCCAACATCTGCCCTAAAAAAATTACTGCCATTAATGTCTGATTCAGCACCAACCCCCCCCCCCTCATTATTTAAAGCCTTAGCAATTTAAAGGCCTCTTTATAGCCTTGTACCATGCCAATCACATGAATGTCTTCATCAAACTACTACAGCTGCATGCAAAAAATACCAATAATTTACAAATAAAGAACCAAACTTTGTTTATAACTGTCACATTATGGGGATATTCATGATATAAAATCTACCACAGCTCTGGACAGTATCTTCACAAAAGATCAATATTTCTTTACTGTCTAAATATCAAGATTATTACTAAGCTCATTCAAATAAAAGGGTTACTTTATCTAGATTTAGAGGCAGTTGGACAGCTTGGCTTGACATCTGCCGCATGCTATACAGGTACCACACAACTGTTACATATTCAGTTTCTGGATTCATGTCAAAAACATCATGCTATAAAAAATGTATCTTTTTAAAACCTGTTTTGTTTCAGATAGTTCTCAAATACAGGTTTAGCTATCAGTTTCCATGTTTTTTGCAAAATACCAAATCTTCAGCTTCCTTTTCTTTTGTTTAAATTCTTTATCTCTTGAGAATCCATTGCCAATAAGAAAAACCACACTGGATTTCAGAGCCTCAAAATTTATAACATGGAAACTTCATTAATACCTCATTTTTTGCAACTTTCTAAACACTTTCCTATTCATCACCTATTTTTCACCAACATTTACTAGATTAACATGAACTGGTTTTTAAATGTTTTTATCGTTTATTGAGGCTGTAACAAAGGGACTTAATCCTATATCATATAAACCGCAAATGAAAGTACAAACAATAACAGGCCTACTTTTAAGTTAATAGACTAGTCTCCTTGTGCACTGTTCAAGTTCTATCAACATGAAACAGACCTATCTTGTTTTCATCCATGTACAAAAAATAAAAACGAAAATACCATTAAATAAATCGATATATGTACTTGTATACAACACAAAAATAAGCTTCCACTGTCAAAGGCAGATTTTAGTTGCAGTTCAAAAGACCTTTTCAAAATCTGCTTTATAATACACATTTACATACAATAATCTTATATAAGGAATAAAAATATATAAATCTGTTTCTAGATTTGTTACTTTAAGTAAACTTTTAACATGATAAAAGCAACATTTTCTGAGTTCTTGCAACCACCAAATATACCTGTTTATAAGTAACTGCATAGACCTAGCTCTATCATTGCATAATGCACCTACAGATCTGGGTCCATGCAGTTTGTTTGAAACAATCAGTAGAACAAGTGACAAAGACCCTGATCAGCTGGTGCATAATGTATTACAGCCTATACAGTCATCTCCATAAATACATCTTTAGATGATGACCATAATATGCACCAAGTTTTCACAGTGAACCACTGAAACCTCTCAGACTATCACAAATTCTTTCATTAACTAAATTCAGCTATAAGCAAAAAATTGCAATAATTTAAACAAGTAACAAGGGAACGTTGTTGATAGGCATGTCTTCAGATACATGAACAAAATCCATCAAGTCAGATTAGTTGCTTTCATATAAACGCATTCAACAACAAAGGCTAATGGGCAATTCCGATATACCTCCCTTTAAAGCAGCGAGGGGGGGGGGCTAAATATTATATATTCACATATGACTTGGGTGGCCATATTCATAACATAATACAAAATCAGACCTGTATTTAGGATCTTTCTTTGTGCTGGTTGAACTCTTGTATCCTAAGAAGGGTAAGGTGACAGTGTAACTTTAAATTCACAACACCTTCAAGTTGAAATTAGGAACATGAGAAGAATGTTACCATGTGTCTGGCATTAGAACCATGACATTCAAATGTGCCCTAACAATTCCCCAGTGTAACAGAATACTTTGAGGTAAATATACAACACTGTTATGCATTCCATACAAAGAACTCATCCAAGTAGACTTTTTGACAAGTGTTACACAAGAAACCATTGACAATCAACCATTATCAACACAAAGATCTGTCTTTTCAAATAAACGTTCTAAATAATTCTTGACAATATTGAAATATTTTTAGATACCCAGACAAATAATGGAAATGAATTAAAAACTGAGCCCAAAAATTATACACAGACTCTAGCCATTTTATCCACTTTTAGATCAAGTAGTGATGTGATCAATATCTTTTCCCCAAATGTATGTCTTAGCGGTCTATTCTGAAGCATGACAACAGTAATTACAGTGCATTACAGTGGTATATATATATATATATATATATATATATATATAAGCTCATATGAATTATCACATGAAGCACATAATATCCGAGTGCTACTTTGATAACATAGGTATGTGAATTCTTTGTCAGATGAGTGTTCGGAATGTATCAATCTAAATCATTACCACCTCTATGACATCTCCGGATGTTAACAACACATCCTTTTTTTGTGAAACAAAGCAATGACATGAGCTACTCTTGAAAATGAACACAATGAATTAATCATAAAGCTAAATGGATTGAAATTATATCATGATTCCTTTATGTCAATAATCTTATGGATTAATCTTAATCCATAGCCATACAACTAATTTTAGATTTGAAAGTTCACAACAGCTGCTCTGTTCACTTAGTGGTGGCAAAATTTCATACACTTATGCATTTTATTTGAAGAAAAGAAAAGAGTCAGGGGAAGATGACGACAAGACTAGGACAATGTTGCATTGAACCAAAATTTGCATGATGTAGTACTATGTCAAATTCTACATGGTATAATATTATGTCATATTTTACATGGTGTAGTACTATGTCAAATTCTACATGGTATAATATTATCTGTCATATTTTACATGGTGTAGTACTATGTCAAATTCTACATGGTGTAGTGCTATGTCAAATTTTACATGGTGTAATATTATCTATTGTGTCAAATTTTACATGGTGTAGTACTATGTCCAATTTTGCATGGTGTAGTACTATGTCAAATTCTACATGGTGTAATATTATCAATTGTGTCAAATTTTACATGGTGTAGTACTACATCAAATTTTACATGGTGTAGTGCTATGTCAAATTCTACTTGGTGTAATATTTTCTATTATGTCAAATTTTACATGGTGTAGTGCTATGTCACATTTTACATGGTGTAATATTTTCTATTGTGTCAAATTTTACATGGTGTAGTGCTATGTCACATTTTACATGGTGTAGTACTACGTCATATTCTGCATGATGTAGTGTTATGTCAAATTCTACAAGGTGTACATGTATTACTACGTCAAATTCTACATGGTGTAGTATCCATAATGTCACCTTTTGCATGGTGTAGTACTGTCATATTTTACACTGTAGTACTATGTCAAATTCTACAAGGTGTACATGTATTACTATGTCAAATTCTACATGGTGTAGTATCTATAATGTCGACTTTTGCATGGTGCAGTCTACTGTGTAGTATTGTGTGATATTTTACACTGTGTTGTACTATGTTAAATTTTACACATGTAGTACTATGTCAAATTCTACATGGTGTATTACTATGTCATATTTTACAGTGTAGTAGTCTGTATTTAACACTGTGTAGTACTACATCAAATTTTACAGTGTAGTAGTATGTCAAATTTTACACTGTGTAGTACTATGTCAAATTTTACACTGTGTAGTACTATGTCAAATTTTACACAGTGTAGTACTATGTCAAATTTTACACAATGTAGTACTATGTCAAATTTTACACTGTGTAGTACAATGTCAAATTTTACATTGTATAGTACTATGCCAAATATTACATGGTGTATTACTATGTCAAATTTTACATGGTGTATTACTATGTCAAATTTTACATGGTGTATTATTATGTCAAATTTTACACAGTGTAGTACTATGTCAAATTTTACATGGTGTATTACTATGTTGTTCAACCTTGGCTACAGCACATGTTACCATTAAATGACTGGTATAGTATTTCTGCAAGAAAAAGCAGGTAAATAGATGCAAGTGAGGGTGGGGGGCTAGCACAATTTTTGTTTTAAACTGGGGGTGCTAGCAAATTATATTTATTAAAATATCTTCCAAACTTTGTAAAGAAGCATGGTATGTCTATCTTCAAGTGATGTGATATGTTGGGGGTGGGGTGCTATATAAATGCTTTGGATATTAGTAGTGAACTCGATAATGAAATATTGGATATTATGAAACACTGAATTTCCTGTGTAATATTTCAAATAACATTTTTCTCTGCATGATATAGCCCACTGTCAAACATTTTGTACATGTGACCCAAGCGCTGGCAAATATGTATGTCTAATGTATCACCTGGAGCAAACCAGTGGCTCACTTGTGGGCCATGACCCATAGTTTGAGAATCAATGATATAGTCAACATTACGTTAAATGTACTGTTAAAACACCATTAAAAGATTATACAAACATATATGCATACATATTTAACCCACACACTTATTTTACATTCTTGAAGAGACATTAATTTAATAAGATTAGACCCATACATGTTCTTAAGGACAAAACATCAGGTATTCTGACATAATGTGGCTTTCATGACATTTGCTATTACAATATTCATCAACTTAGAGCATGAATGGAGATGAAAGTGGCATAAAACAATGTATATGTACATACCTGAATAATTTGCCTAGACAGTGGTATGATGATTAATTCAAACTGTATGTTTTGCTATGTGATGCCTTGGGTTATTAGAAGACTAATAACCATGCCCAAATTATTAACACAGGTTGGTGTATATTAAGGACAAACACTTGTAAATTGTTTAAGTATTAACAAATGTATATTCTGTATGTGGTTATAGGTATAAGTAATGAATGCTGCAAAATAATTTATAGGTAGGTGTGTAATTTTTACTGCTACTGTTAAATGAATATCTATATCCAAAGTATGGTTAAATAACTACAAAGAAAAGTATCAAAAAAATGGAACCCTGTCACTAATTTCTCAAATATTAGGCTGAACAAGAGCTTAAAAATAAAAAAAAATTGCAACGATTGAAGATCGCTGACTATTATCATGACGTATATAAAGAATATTGTCTTAGTGAGTTCATTTTCTCAGTACATTACAAATTCTGAGATCACAAGTTTATCACAAACGCAAACAATTTACAGCAGGTCAAATATCAGTAAAAATCTCCAGAGGTACTGTTTATTTTACATTGACTTAATCATTTTCCTTCACAGTTCTGTTATAGGCACTGCTAAAACTAGACAAAGTTTATGTTTTTCTTTTTTGTCCATTATAGTTAATTAGCTCCACAATATAACCAGGTAAAAAAAAGGTGACATCATACATGTATCGTTGATGCCATAATATACTGACCACATCATTTCGACTGCAGAAAAAGTGTTAATTTTGAAAAAGTAAACAACCTTAAGTATATTTATAAAAAAAAACAAATATGAGTATAACTGTTTCATTAGCTTTAAGTAGAAAGTAAATTCAGTCCTCTTATGAAAATTATATGTGTAAAATACATCAACTCGTATGTGCAATACAGGTATAATACGAAGATTTCTATATTTCATTTTTTTCAGCCTTGTGCATACAATTATCCTCAAATGAAAATTATAGGGGACAATTCCGACGTTACACCATACCCACCTCTTCTCCCACAGTTCTGTCTACTGCCAGCTTCACTTTCCCATAGGTCCCTTCCCCTAAAGTCTTCACTAACTCAAACCTATTCTTTAAATTGTGTCTGTGTGCGTGGATGATTGGTCCAGAGTCTCCACTTGGGATCACAGTTACCCCATATGCTCCACATTCCATCTCCTCTGTACCCATACTCTGTGCTGGCATTTTCGTATTTCACTGTTGATTGCAAAGCGTTATTATTTTGTTAATTCCAACTATCATCTCAGTGATGAAATATGGAATGAAATCCGAAGTGTTTGCCCAACTGCCCTGACACAATGAACGTATTCACACTGGGCTGATAACATGCATGTCCTTTATCTTGGATTTAAAATTAACGGTATTAAATATTTTTTTGAATAAATAAGCAACTTATAAACACTGGCTGCACATGTAAAATTCTATTCATATTCCACTGTGAAATATCATTAACCACTGATAACTGCTAATAAAATTCTGGCTGAACTGAACGAGAGGACACCGTAGTTGTTTGACTAGCCAACGTTGCCTGTGTAAACTGTTCGTTAAGCTCCTGACAGAGAAATAACACCGGTGACATAATGCTCTTTCGTTTTGTACCCAGATCAAATCAAACTGACTACTGCGAGGGCAACCTACGTTTAAAGGAGGCGGAGCTTATCATAAACACTCAGACACCTTTGTCTGCATATCCTCCAGTTAGCAAATCAGGTCCAACCAATGATATCTGACACGCGAACCGCAACGACACGCACCGTTTGCTGACATTTTGCGATGACCTAAATCACACGTAAGCTCTATTCTCAGTTCATGATCCGGATTTTCCTGATGTAAGGGCAATAACTCAAGTCCGAAGTTAAAATATTTCGACACTATTTAACTGAAACTGCTGGTTTTGAGGGATGCAATTTAACACGATTGATTCAAGTTTCGAGTCTCAAAGAAAAATAAAATTTATACTGAAACAAAACCCTTATCCTTAAAAGCAGATTTAACGATATTTTATCCCAGTATTGTTTGTATTAGGGGTGGGTGGGGGTAAGCAACATAAATATACTTTAACTGTATATCAAGAAATGTGGTTTGTCAATACTGCTACTATATTATGTACACGTGATTCGTATATAAATATAGTAAGAAAATACACCATGCTTCTTATTTTTTTAATATAATTTTTATGCAGTCCTTTCTTCAATGACCTTATAGTTGAAAGTTTCCCTAGTTCTGAGGCACCGATTTGTCGATCGACTGTTTTCCGAAAATTAAAATTCGAAAATTATATTACTCATATTAAGTACAATTGAAATCTGTAAACGGTGTAGAATCTTCATCCTTTAACAGTCTTAATCTAAGATGATAATCCTAATCTTTGAGAGATAATCATTAATCTTTTGAGAGATAATCCAAGATGTATAATGGTTATGTCTATTTGAGGAGAAATATTAGACGTGTTGTGAAAATGGTTCTAATAGAATACGGTGCAAGTTAACTACCATATACACTCTTTTGTAAGCCCAGTTTATGTGCAAACTGCACAGACTGTATAGCTGGATATATGCATTTTGTTAGTAGTTATCAGTAAGACAAATGACACAGACCCGAATTTACCTGCGTATAATACTACGGCTGATCAGGGTCTATATTGTTTTGCAGTTGGACTCGACTTATAAGCGAGTAATGACAATCTTCACTCAAAAGTCGATCAATCAAATGGGAATTAGAAATATGTCCCTAAATGCCGAATTTATTTTTCATAAAAAAAAAAAAATGAAAATCAATAATAAAAGCTTTAAATTTGACATGAAGCTGTCAAAAGACACAATACTGCAACATTCATCGCCACAATTACGTTCATTATCATGAAGTCGATGATGCTGAATGAAAACCTCCCAGACTCAGTAAGAAAAACAAAAACAGCAAGGATAAAAACAATGACAACAGCGACAACAATTTTACGACGAATAAGACTAATACGATTTAAAAAAAAAAAAAACAAAAACAAAAAAAAAAAACCCACAGATGACCATACTTTACGTTGCTTCTGTTTGCATCCAGTCAAGTGGATTACGTTGCCGTTATGAGAATTTATTGGGGACAGCCTGATAAATAAAACTAATTCACACTAATGGACGTCTTTGCAACATGTCTGGCCTTTTTTTCTAAGTAAACTGAATATTTTACAGGACGTGAAAAAGTGAAAATGTAAATTTCACTGTGTATCAACATATAGATAGTTTTCCTTTTTTGTGTTGCACGCACATTTTTAAATTTATCCATGCACATATATAAATTTATCCACGCACGTATCTAAATTTATCCATGCACGTATCTAAATTTATCCACACACGTATCTAAATTTATCCACGCACATATACCAGTTTAAATCCCTGAACATGTATAAATTGAAATGCTGGGGGGTTTTTTTGTAGTAGACGAATCCGTGCAAATTCAAAGCATCGGAGAACATAATCAACATTATCTGCTTTTGTCGTTTTCTAATAAAAGAAGTCTATCTATTTGATATTTTCTAACCGAACTGTTCACATGAATATGTGTTATTCCAAGAAATAATAATAATAATAATAATAATAATAGTAGTAGTAGTAGTAGTAGTAGTAGCAAACTGGCCACGTTGTATTCGTTTATGGGCTTTTTGTTTAAAAAGGGCAAGTTAAATTATCGGTATTCAAATGTACAAGGTCATGAACGTGGAACGTTTTTGCCGAGGACATTCATGTTTACAATGTATGTTGAATGTTTTGCTGAGGATATTCATGTTTACAAGGTTGGGTATGTGGAACGTTTTGCCGTGGATACAAGGTCAGGTATGTGGGACGTTTTACCGAGGATATTCGTATTTACAAGATCATGAATATGGGACGTTTTGTCGCGGACATTCATGTTTGTGTAATATATTTGTTAGCAGTTGTGACTGTGTTTATGAACTCTGTGTGACTTGCATATGAGCAGTACACTCTTTGTGCCTCGGATATGAGCCGTACTCTGTGACTTGAGATATGAGAAGTACATTATGTGTGACTTGGATATGAGCAGTACATTGTGTGGCTTGGGTATAAGCAGTACACTCAGTGACTTGGATATGATCAAGATACTCTCTGTGACTGGATATGAACAGCACACTCTCTGTGACTTAGATATAAGCAGTACACTATGTGTGACTTGGATATGAGCAATGAGCAAAAATCCAAATTACACACACAAGAATTTTATTCAGTGCAGATTTTAAAATGACATGGAACTGATAACATATATCGTCCTTACTCGCTTATAAATCAGCCCAACCTGCAAACTGAACAGACCCAGATCTAACGTCGCATAATACGGCGGCAGATCTGGTCTCTGCACTATTTTTTGTTGGAGGCGGGGAATAAGAAACAAAGATCCTGATCAGCCGGCACACTATGCCGAGTTTCAGGTGATTATAAACTGTTTTTAAATAGACATCTGCTATTTTGAGAGTTTATTTTAATTTTAACTCGATCCCATCATTTCCTTAATCGAATGTAAGGAATAAAACTATTCCACTCTCTCCTGGATCGAAACGATTTAATATCTTTATGTACACTGGAATCGTTCAGGGCTCCAAGCAATTTTTGTATTCTATACAATGAGACAAATGGGCGATCGACGGACCATATTGCTATTGGTAGATTTAAACAAGATACAGTTACAAAATCAGAAATTATCCATGACTCAGCGGTGTGCTTTATAAACCACAGACCACTGATCTGTTGTCTTGATTCATCCGCATTAAGGCTCATTAACTTCGATAGTGTGAATACATAGGTGTCAACCCCTTGAGATGAAAACCTGTACGCCAGACAAATAAAACCTTACAAAGACCTAAAAAACCTTAAATGAAAAAACGTATTCATAGAGTATACAAGATCAACAATTTTAAAACTCAAAGTATTTTTACACATATTTACATAATTATTTACATTTCTGAAACTTTATCTCGTTCTTTTTACTTATAACACTATCATCTTCCTGCTTTGGCTGAGCAAAGAAGCTTTTGATGGATGCTCCCTTCTTCATTTCAAAATTTCGTTCATGCAGTTTTGTCCTGAAATGTACCTCCAGATCATATATGCTCAACGCTACCACTTTTATGACTTTACTGCATATTTTACAAAAAGCATGGGAAGATCCTAACTTGGACACATCTATAATGCCAGGGAAGAATTTAATCCAATCAGCCTGAAACTTGCCACGACCTCGGTCAGTACCTTAAAGTTTGCGTTTCTTTGAGTTAGGCTCAGCCATTTGATGGATGGAATATTTCAACTAAATGAAAGAAATTTAAAAAAAAATAATTTAAAAATTTAGATTTGACATGTGATATAGGAAGATCTCCTGATTACAAATATGTTTATGAATTTATATTTTTTCCCGATAAACCCCAAGATATTACGCCAGGAGCTATCCAAAAAAGTGAAATCTAGAAATAAAACAAATTCACAAAGTAGCAGTACATAAGTTTATACCTCGTAGGCTGTTGATCGTTTCTATTAAAATTGTGTATCTGGTGATTGAAAAGTTATGAATTTGCTATATGGTGTGCCGATTTTGGTCACAAACTGGATATAAATTGGCAGTGTTACATATTTTCGAGCCATGAGAACCATGTCACTCGGTGTCTGTACTACTTCCGTCATTATGGCATGCATCTTCCTGTTTGCATTACGTATCTGACAAACTGAAACCAAAACTATAACAGCACGATAAAATGACGGTGCTAAAATGAGTATTTATTTTTAATTAGTATATTGTTAAAA